>JAUTXW010004716.1:615000-802500 GCA_030620095.1 Kuschelorhynchus macadamiae
AGGAAGAGAAAGGACTTGTGACAAATGTTTGTTTAGATTTCTCTGATATTTTTTACCTTGAAAGAGACGCCCTTTCTTTCACGAATGAAATAAAACACTCAATAGAAACAAACAACGCTCGTCCTGTTTTTACTAAATCGTACAGATACCCACAAATACATAAGGACGAAGTAAAAAATCAAGTTAACAAAATGTTAGGCGAAGGTATCATACGTCCGTCTATCTCACCCTGGTCTTCACCAGTCTGGGTTGTCCCAAAGAAGCTCGACGCTTCGGGAAAGCAAAAATGGCGCGTAGTTATAGACTACCGCAAGCTTAATGAGCTTACTGTGGACGATAAGTATCCTTTACCGAACATATCTGACCTCCTCGACCAGCTAGGGAAGTGTGATTATTTTACCACCCTAGATCTTGCCTTCGGATTCCACCAAAGTGAAATCGACCCTAAAGACATCCCAAAGACTGCTTTTTCAGTAGAAAATGGTCACTACGAATTTATTCGTATGCCCTTCGGCCTTAAAAATGCGCCGTCCACCTTTCAAAGGGTTATGGACAACATTCTCCTTGGCATTCAGAATGAGCGTTGTCTAGTATACATGGACGATATATTTATATACTCTCCCACAATCCACGAACACATTTCTCGCATAACAGAAGTATTCAAACGTTTAAGAAAAGCCAATCTAAAAATTCAGCCCGATAAATGCGAATTTCTCAGAAAAGAAGTCGCCTACCTTGGACATCTTATAACCCAAAATGGTGTTAAACCAAACCCATCAAAAGTAGATTGTATCGTCAATTTTCCCGAACCAAAAAATTCTAAAGGCATTCAGTCATTTTTGGGACTGGCCGGCTATTATCGACGGTTTATTCCCAATTTTGCAAAAATCTCAAAACCATTAACCAAACTTCTTAAAAAGGACACTCCTTTCTCATTCGACTCTGAATGCAATCAAGTTTCGAAGGACTGAAAAAAGCCCTTATCTCTAACCCAATTTTGATATACCCAAATTTGGCGCTGTTCTATCGCAAGGACCAATAGGCAAAGACCTCCCTATTGCGTATGCGTCTAGAACCTTATGTATTGCGGAAACAAAATATTCGACAATAGAACGCGAATTACTTGCAATCGTTTGGGCCGTAAAGCACTTTCGCCCCTACCTTTTTGGGAGAAAATTCATTCTCATTACGGACCATCGACCCTTGACGTGGTTGTTCTCGATAAAAGACCCAGGAAGCAGATTAGCTCGTTGGCGTCTTAAGCTCGAAGAGTATGATTATAAAATCGAGTACAAACCCGGGAAAATTAATAAAAATGCCGACGCGCTATCTCGGATTAAAATTAACCATTTCCAAGAATGCGCAAAACTCCAGTCTAAACTTCAAATATTTGCCTCTAACAAAGACGACGTACGAAACAGACCGTCAACTAGCAAAGAAACATTCCAATCAGACAACGAAAATGTAGACGAACCAGACACAGAACAACTAACAGAGGAATATAATCGTTTTGTACACCTCTATAAAACTAAATCCATTATAGATTATTCCAAAATAGAATCATCAAACTCCCAACTTTTAGACAAGTGTCATAAAAATATCATTACCTTCTTTCGTCGAGCAAAATTAGAGGACATCCACCTTAAAATCATTGAAGATATTTTTGAGGAAAACTTTCACTTTGTAAATAACAAAATAAACATTGTGTCCAGCAAAACCGTGAAAGATCGGAAATATTTTATAATTCCTCTGCCATCTGACAACGACATAGTAGCCCAATACCTCTTTTATGCCCTATTTACTGGCAAAAACAATTTTGACGCAAAACATCCGTATTGTGTCGAAAATAACTTAGAACTCCCAATTTTGGAAATGCTTTCATTTATCCTTTCCAACCTAGACGTTAAGTTCAAAATATGCCAAAATATTGTAAAAACACCTGATGAGGATCAAATCACCATTATCCTAGACCACTATCATTCCGGAAAAAACAACCTTCACCGCGGAATAAATGAAACTATTAAAAGGATAAAGGAAAAATATAATTGGCCCGGATTAACGAAAGATGTCGAAAATTTAATCAAAAAGTGCGAAATATGCCAAAAAGTAAAATTTTGTCGAAAAAACCTCAGTACACCCCTCGTAATTACCGAAACCCCGAAAACACCATTCGAGAGGATTAACATCGATCTTTTTGAATATCCTGTTAGTAATTACGCTCTCACTATTAGGGATGAACTGACCAAGTTCACACAAGCTTATCCCATTTCCGATAAAAAAGCCTCGACAGTCGTGAGCACACTCCTACTATTCTTCCAACATTTCGGCACCCCCTTAAGGATACATTGTGACCATGGCCGTGAATTCGACAACGCTTTAATGAAGGATCTTTGCGGACTCTATGACGTAAAATTGACATTTTCTAGCGTCAGTCATCCACAGTCAAATGGATCTCTTGAGCGATTTCACGCGACCCTGAACGAAATGATCCGAGTACATAAAGCTGAAAACCCAAACGAACACCCATTCAATATTCTCCCTTACGCCATTATTTGCTACAATAATACCAAAAATAAGACACATGGTTTTACACCGTATGAGCTCATCTTCGGCCATACATCTAGTCGTCCACTCGAGACCCTTTATAATCAAGAACAACTGATTACAAAATATGTCAGAGACCTTAACAACAGAATGGAACATTACTATAAAGTCGCACGGACAAGAACAAACGCACATAAAGAAAAATCTAAAATACGATTTGACAACGCAGTTAAACGAAACACCACCGAATATAAAATTGGAGACAAAGTCTACGTGAAAGAATCCCAAATAGTTACTAAAGCTAACAACAAATTTAGCGGACCTTTCGAAATAACCGAAATCTTCGGAACTTCCGCCACAGTCAAAAATTTATCTACGAACCAATATTCTAAAATAAATTTTGATAGAGTAAAACCTTTCTATGACTAGTCTATTCTTTTCAGACTCTTCGGGATACTGTCAGCCGTGACATCCCAGTTTACCATTACTCCAATAAACAATACCGTAGGACTGTTTTTCCATGAAGAAAGTATCATCAAAATATCAAACGAAAAATGGACGCTTCTGGTCTATAAAGAATTGAAACCCTTAAAAGAAGCCATCTCACACAACGACAAAATTCTCTCCGAACTAATAGACACATATGAAATACCTGAACCTAGAATTTTAGCCTCTAAAGTAGACGTACAAACACACATTAGTCTTCTAAAACAACTCGCCAACGCCGTTAATCAAAAATACAGAGAAATAATCGCGGACACTAAACCTTACGAATTTAGGACAAAACGCGGTATATTCAATGGCATTGGTACTGTATGGAAATCGATTACAGGTAATCTAGACGCTTCGGACGGAGAATACTTTAACGATTGCATAGAAAAAGTAACACGGGACGAACATCAAATCGAAAACCTCTTAAAGAACCAAATTTCCGTTACCACATCTGTAATTAAAACTTTTAATACTACCATTCGCAAACTACAAATAGACGAGGAAACTTTTAACAATAATATCAAAGATATTCAAAATTCAATCAACAATATATCAAGCGCGATCGATTTTTATGAAGGGCAGATAAAGACTATTAGTTTATGTGAATCGCTAATGGAAAGCTATGTATTTTTAGAAGATTATCTCAATGACATCTTGGATGCAATAACGTTCGCACGTTTAAAAATAGCTCAATTATAACCCCACAAGATATAAACGTTGCAAGAAATCCCACTTTAATAAAAAACAACTTACCGTTACCTACTTATTCATCAAATGTAGCAGAATATCTCGATATAATTGAATTAGAAGCATACCAATCTGATCAAAAAATTATTTTTGTACTAAAAATCCCACTAACCGAACCTGAAACCTATACCCTTTATCACTTGTACCCTATCCCGATCTTGGACAATCGAACAGGTTTCCACCACATATTACCAACCACTAAAAAATACATTGCTCGTGATGATGATTCATTATTGTACGTATCATTCCGAAACTTGGACAATTGCAAACAGCTGAAGAGCAATACAAAGATCTGCTCTGATGTCCTGCCGTACCCAATCGATAGTGACTCCATCTGCGAGGCCCAGCTACTGAAACAACAGACACGACTACCAGCAACTTGCCAGACTTCTGTGTTGCTAGCCAAGGAATACAACGTGCAGGAACTCAATCAAAACTATTGGCTGATAACAGTTTCTGATCCCTTGCCAGTCACAGTGAAATGCGGAAGCAAAAACATCGTCACCAACGTAATCAACATGAACTCATTACTAAAATTACAACCGGAATGCAATGCCTTCATTGGAAGCACAAGGGTGCACGCCAAATACCCCATTGACAAATACAAAACTGTCACATACCAAAATCACCCGGTAAAAATACCCTTCGAATGCTGCATTCATCTTCCCAAAAAGTCTCAGACCCTAGATCTGAAACCTCTCAAACTCAATAAACTTGATATTGAGGATCTAAATATTGCCCAAACAAACTCAATCAGTATTCTGACGAACTAAACAATCTCATCAATGAACCCTTTGTGACCAAACATGTTCATTGGTTCACAATTTTCACTATTACCCTTATTGTTGCACTTGTAACTCTATACATCCTCTGCAAATGTCGACGTAAAAGACACCCCAGGATTGGTATAGCAATTACAAACGACGATAATCCACCAGCACCTCCAGTTCCCAAGTCCAGAGACGCTGTCCATCAAAGAATAAGGAACTTGATGCCCAAAAGAAGACCAAGTGCCCATCCCGATGAGACCATAGAAGAAGCAGTAGAACTTCAATTCCACCAAGGCTTGTAAAAGTCGCTGCAAGGCAACAACTTTTCTTTTATAGGGGGAGTTGTTATATCCGCTGATAGCCACGTGCAGGTGATGACCTTCGGTCACACGGTATCGAGCACAGGAAATTGCGACACCTCCGAGAATGCCGAGCCAGCAACCAGCCGTTGCAGTTCGCACGGATAGAAGACGCTGCATCAGCATTCAAATTAATATAAATTGTTCTGAATTGTAAATAAATAGTTAGTTGATATTTTAGGCTGTTAGAATGTTAGTTTAATTTTTGAAATTATAAAGTAGTGTTTTTAAGTATTAATAAAATATTTTTTTTAAAAAGTGAAATTTGGAAAAGTGAATATAAAATATATATATATATATATATATATATATATATATATATATATATATATATATATATATATATATATATATATATATATATATATATATATATATATATATATATATATATATATATATATATATATATATATATATATATATATATATATATGGAATTCGAGATCCAAGATTAGCCGTTATCTGGAAAATAATCCATTTGAAACAGTTACCGCTCGCCGAAGAATTTGCTGTCCAAATATTATTAAAAACCGTTGTGCTGTTAAGAAAAAGATTTTTGGCCGCTGATAACGAATCCGAAGTCAGTTTTTTCTGCGATGTTGCGTTTTCGAGATATTTGGCTATCAGACTTTACAATCTTATACCAACAGTTTTTCACCTTCTTTTTTGTTGTCTTCAGTAAGTTTTATAAGAAAACGATTAAATACGCAATTAAAATATCAAAATTAGACATATTTTTCTATTTCTAACGTTATATCATATAAAAATCATATCAATTAAATTGTATCTGTTAACCGTTATTTTGAAAAGTGAATTTTTCTTGATTTTGTGCTTTATGTTGACAACCATAGTAATTCGAAAAAATATTTAAGATTAAAATCTGACAAATTTTATCATAGTAGCATTTTGGTACTGTTTATTATGGATATTTTGTTACATAAGTCGGTCAATAACGAGTTAGCGCCAGGTTAGACGCCGGGGCGTGAAGGCATTATCATTAAAGCTATAATACATTATATAGCTCTAAATTAAAGAAATTAAAATAAAATTTAGAATTTTTGATGTTACCTTATCAATACGCGGCTGTTGATCTGCTCTATTTGGTATAAACAAATAAGAAGTATTTAACACGAAAACGCTTAGTTCATACAAAATTTGGGCTTTACTTGAACTCCTTTACGCGAAAATTTTACGTGTCAATCTTCTTATCTCTTGTGAATACCCTGTAAGTGAATATATCAAGAGAACCTGATCATAAGCACTTAGCCATTCTACAAATCAATTTCTAATAGCTAGCCTTATATAACTGCCAATTTTTGAAAAAGACCCCGGCAAGTTCGAACTCGATAGACTTAACAACAATTTAAGCATTATAGCTTCTTTAGGTTCTATCTTCAGCAAAAGACGCAGTTTAAGTTTGAAAGACTTAATGTGAATGTTGAACATCTGAAAATGTTCACTTTTTGTAAATTTTTTGGCCGGTCCCATTTTTGTCCAACTTGGATCGATCATAGTGAAGCTGTCTAATCATTCGAACACATTTCTCTAGGAGCACACCTGTGAGTGCGGCAACGTTCCCTTTTCCCGAACGTTCCTGTACATCCGAATTGAGATTTAATTTTTTTTCTATTATCATTTTAAGCGATTGACGATTCTCTGACGAAGTTTAACAATTTTTTCAAAATAATTATTTAAAATCTTAAAACAGTTACTTAAATATAATTTAAAACAATGTAACGTAAAAACTTATTGACCAGCTGACTGCTGAAAAATGTTAAAGTTTCAGATTTGATGATTTTAAAAGTTTGTTTTAAAAATCTGGAAAAGTACATCTAAAGACACTTTTTTTATCGATTTTGCTTTTTAGTTATCGTTTAAATGATGTTTTTGTTATTTAAAGTGCCTCAAAGGGTTTTTTTCTTGAATACATTGTCATGAGTGTTTTAGGTTGTTCCAGTGCACATTCCTATCAATTTTGTTTATTGAAGTTTTTGTTTAAAAAACTGCGGAAAAAACGCACAGAAAACGTATATCATTGGGTGCCTTTGTTTGTTGTATTCTAATTTTTATTGGTAGATAGAACGTTGCTCGCTATTGGCCTATTACTTTTGTTTCCTCGACCAGGGTCCTCGTACGATTTGGATTTCACTCAATTTTATGGGTCGGAAATTAAATAATTAGCTCGTGAAAATTTTTAAATTTTTTTTGATATTATTTTATAATCTGTACCTATAGTGTAGGTTATAAGGACTAATGTGCAATTTGGGTTTTTTTGAATATTTCTTTTTAGTAACTTTTATTAATGATTTAGTTGAGCGTCTGACAGACTTTGACACAATACTTTTTTCTAATTCGTCTTTATTTAATGGAAAACATAGTTTTTTGTATGTTTTACCTTAGTAACACATAGTGTGTTGCTTAGGGAACAGAGAGTTATGATTATTTTCTTTGTTTTTGGTTTTGTGTATTTATTTTGAATTTTTTACTCTAGAAGTTAAAATGTGTGATTTTACATCATCATCAAATCAGCATTGCAATTGGTTATTGAGTTTGATACTTACATGCTGCCCGAATGTTTTTTCGCTTGCATTTACCTGGAGCTTTAATCTGCTCTGAAGAATTCGGTAAGGATAAATGCGTTGTGTACGTATCATAGGATATGCGTATTCTTTGATATATGTATATATTTTTAAGCTTATTTAGCTAATTAAAATACTTGATTATACACAATAAGTATATAATTAATATACAATATATTAAATATACTAAATAAAGAAAAACCATAAAGTTGTTAAAAGTGAAGAATATTTCGAGACGTTTATATGAATGAAGGTGGTAATGTAGAAAGTTCAATAAACTCGTTCTGGATTTGTAATGCCATTATTTGAATAGTAACTCCACTCAGTCGGTTTTAAGAGTAGAGAAAACACGGGTTTATAGAAACGCCTTTCATAAAAAGAAGGCCGGGAAATTTTACCAAGTTTAATGTAGAGGTTCTAAATAACGTAAGCTATTTGCGCATAATGATATTTTTGAAACTTCCTGGAAATAGGGAACACATCACCGCAGTCGACTATCAATAACTACTGGATTTAGTTACGATTAGAAATATTGTCAAATATAAAGAATTTAGTGAAATTTTTATAATGTTTTTACATTTTATTATATCGTAAATAAGATAACTACTTATTCTACTTACTTGGAACCAGGTCTTGATTTGCACTTCGGTTAAATTGAGAGCTTTTGATAATTCCATTCGTTTGCTAACGCTTAAATATTTGTCGATTTTGAACTCCCCTTCTAGCCTTTCCAGTTGTTTTGCACTATATGCCTGTCGTGGTTTTCTGTCTAGTCCAGGCTTTCGTGATCTTCGACTAGCTGGCTTAGGGCCTGCACAAATGAGGATATATGTATAACAATTTCATTTAAGCTCTGTCCAATACAGTTATAAAATTTAATATAGGTATTATGAGTTAGTTGGCTGAATCAAATTTTGGGTAAAACGTATTACTGGATTGTCGATCTAAGTCTAATCGATGATTCAAATAAATTAAACATTTGGTTGTATTTCAGGAGGCGTAAATATGAGCATCTACCTCACTCAAAATTCTTCATCATAAACTAATGTCCATACAAATATCCAACCAGTGCCATGTTCTGTTATTGGTAGTGGTTCTAAATTAACTTATTTAGTTTCATAATATTTTGGCAATTTTAACACGTGTGTAATAAAGTTTCAAGTCATGTTAACATTTTGGTAAAAATACGATATGGCAAAACAAGTGAAATGTTAAAAAAATTATAATTATTATTATTATATTATTATGTAGGAATTAACTGGTAAAATTTTGGTACAAATCCAAGATGGCGGGACAAAATGGCAGCTTAATAAAATATTTAAAAATTCAGCCTAAAACATTACTTAAAGGACTGATTTCAAATTGTATGCCTTAACTAATTGTGGTGTAATAATAATCGTGAAAAAACTCTGTCTGTCTGTCAGTTCGCAGCATAGCTTCAATACTACTTATCAGATTGAGTTTAAATTTTAGTCAAAAATTAAGGGTCATATGAAGATCACATGACAATATTTTGGTAAAAATCCAATGTGCCAGAACAAGATGGAGGCCTAGTGAAACGTTAAAAAAATCATTATTAAAAAAACTATTTATCCAATTTCCTCAAATTTTGTAAAACAATCAAATGTAACATAGGAATGAACTGGTAACATTTTGGTATAAGTATAAATAACACAGCAAAACAAAAAGGCGTCCTACTAAAATAGGTAAAAATTCGGCCTGAAAAAACTAACTACGTAGTACATTAATTTCAAATGTTGTGTAAGCATTAAATGTGGTATAAACTTAAACTGGTAAAGTTGTAGTACGAATTCAAGATAGCGGAAAAATAATCTTTACTTCTATCGTAAAAGGGAAGTATTGTAACCGTGAAAAAATCACTGTCTTCGCGGCATAGCTAAAGAACTACTTACCCGATTGACTTCAAATTGGCCAAAAATTAAGCGTTATACGAGGATGACCTGGTAACATTTTGGTAAAAATCCAATATCGCAAAATAAAATGGCAGCCTAGTGAAATGTTAGAAAAAAATATTACTATAAAACTACTTATCCAATTTATTTCAAATTTTGCACAAAAATCAAATATTATGTAGGAATCAGCTGGAAAAATTTTGATACAAATCCAAAATGGCGGCTTAATGAAATATGTAAAAATTCCGCTTGAAAAAACTGCCTAATGGATTAATTTCAAATTGTGTGCCAAAACTAACTGTGGCATAGAGAAGAAGTAGTAAAATCAATTCAAGGTGGCGGCCAAATGAAATATTTGTAATTGTGAAAAAATCACCCTCCCAGATGTTTTCAGGTTTTAGTGTCTTTTTATTCTAAAAGATAGTTTTATCAATTCTGTCGATCTGTTTGTCATTGCGCGGCATAGCTTATGAACTACTCTTCAGAGTGACTTCAAAATTTAGTCAAAAATTAAGAGACATATGGGGATAACCTGGAAATATTTTGGTTTAAATGGAAATTATTATTAAAAAAACTAATTCTCCAATTTCCTCAAATTTTGCACAAAAATCAAGTGTTACATAGGTATGAACTGGTAACAAGTTGCTATGAATATAAGATAATAATGAATAAAATATCTAAAAAATCGGCTTGAAAAAACTCTTCTTTAGATTAAATTCAAAATATGCATACATTAAGTGTAATATAGAGATAAACTGATAAAGATTTACTACGAATTCAAGATGGCGGAATAAATTGGCGGCCAAATATTCTCTTTAAATCAACGCAAAAAAAACCTTATTCAACTGAATGTAATATAGGGATAAACTGCTACGAATTCAACATCATGCAACAAAATGGCGGTGTGTGTGAATGTAAAAAATACTTGTTGAATTTGCTCTAAATTATGCCCAAAAATAAAATATGACATAGGCTGAAACTGCTAAAGTATTGGTAGGATTCTAATATAATGGAGCAAAATGGCGCCCAATAAAAATGTTTCAAAAGATTGCATATATATGTGTTATTAAATGATTATTTACTGAACTAAATTGAATCACATTTCATTATTTCTAATAAAAGAAAAGATTCATAACGAAGGAAATTCCTGGTAAAAAATTTTCCCGATTTTTTTTACTATTTTTCAAAATTTTGAGAGAAAAGGCAATTTTTTATCATTTAAAATAATTTTAACTTTGGCAGGTAAGATAAATCACGTGATTAACTTTTTTAGTGTCATTTTGCATTATTTCTCAAGCAAAAACTGTTTGCTAACCCAAATTTTACTTAAGTGAATTATTAAAAAAAATCCCATATGATGTGAACTTTACTGGCCTCACTGTATATAAATAAAAAAAAACACCACAAAGACTTCCATAAATTTTTGACGTTAAAATATTGATCCCAACTATTTCCGTTTTTAGTTTAAGTGATAATGGTTTGTGCATTCTCAAAATATGATTTTTTTGCGTTTTTATCTCTTTAAAATATCGAAGATTTTGCGCCAATGATATTGATGATTTATCGTTCTCTTATTTTTTTTTCAGAAATATTTTTTTTATTTTCAAGAGATTCTTAAATGGTAAACGAAACAAAATTAAATTTTTCACAACTTTTGGACGCATACTACCTTCCAACGGAAAAGCACCGTATGTGACATTTATGTGAAAAACAAAATTTTGATTTTTTTTAATTATACATACTGTCTTAATGCCTAAGACGCTATCTAATCAACGGTCCAACATAAATTTTATCACCGTAAGCAAGTTACATAAACAACGGTATGCTATTCCGGTCGCTCATTTTAAACCACGAGCGCGCATTGCATCACCCGGGTAATAGTGCGTTCAGCCAACTTGATTGTATCATTTGTTTCTGGATAAGTGTTTTTGAATACTCAACAATAGTAGTTGTCTTTTAAACTATTCGAAATTAAAAATGCCTACTTGTGCTGTGGCTGGTTGTTTAAACTATACGCGGAAAGGAAGGGGACAGATACAAAGTATTATTGTTTTCCTTTAAATAAGGACTTGGCAACAATGGTGGTTGTTTGTCGACGAAATTACAAAATAAATATGAAAGAAGTTAAAGACAATTTGTTTTGCTAATACTTAAATATGTGATATTTTTACATTTTAATTAAGGCAGGGCAACAGATTAAAATTTGGTTATAATATTTGCCACATATCTATTTTTTTTATAAAATAGTGGACGACAACGTTAGGCAGGGTAAAGGGTGTGGAGTTGTGTTTTAAATAACAGAGTTTTTCTAATTCAGAAATCATAATTTTGCCACGGTAATTTCGAAATAGTTTGAGATACTAATTTTAAAATTGACACACGTACTTATAGGTGATGTTAGTAATGTTCAAATTATTTTTGAGAATTTAGAGTTTAGGGCAAGGAGGTAAATGGAGAGGGTAAATTATATTTAATCTATTATTTTCTTTTTTATTTCTCTTGTAAAAGGGAAGTATTTTAATTGCGAAAAAATCACCCTCCCAGGTGTTTACCGATCTTTGCGTTTTAGAATCCGTAGATGTTAAAAAATATATTTTCTCAATTCAGTTGGTCTGTCGGCCTGTATGTCCGCGGCATAGCTAGAAGAATACTTAGCCGATTGAGTTTTAATAAAAAATTAAGGGCTGCATGGAGATGATCTGGTGATATTTTGGTAAAAATCCAATATGGCGAAACAAAATAGCTTGTTAGTAAAATTGTCAAAAAATTATTATAAAAAACCAATTATCCAATGTATCAAATTTTGCATAAAAATCATGTGTTGCCTAAAAATGAAATCATAACATTTTGATACGAGTCCAAGATAGCGGCCTAATAAAATATAATATTATATAGAGATAAACTAGTAAAATTGTGGTATGGATTTAAAATGGCGAAACAAAAATTAACTTTTGACTCAGTAAGGCAAGAATATTCGATTAAGGGATTTAAAGAAGAAAATCAGTATTAAATATTTCGAGACGAAACTAACTAGGAAAATGACAAAATTAGAATTTAAAAAAAATAAACTTTAAAATGTCTTTACTAATGTAATTAGGCCCTATGTTATCTACATGTATTATATTCTTTAATATGAAAATAAAACAGGGTTGTTTGATTGAACTGTTTGAACTGTAAACACTTTAACCCGGTATGTCAAAAGTTAGAAACCTATAATGAGACCATGAGATGACCTTCTAGAAAATTGGATTTTAGTTAGAGCAGGTCTATCTATTTGTACCTTAATTTCATTAAAGACACAGTAAATTAGAGGCGACACGTTATACCGTATCGCCCTTTTTGTACGAAAAGTTGTGGATCACTTACTTTATGATTTTTCTGTTATATAGTGTCCCATTTTAATTAAAAACAACATAATTTAGACGTAACAAGCTTTACCGTATCACCCTGTATACATAAATTTAATACAAAAAGCTGCGCGACAAAAAATAAAAAGAAACCTATTTCAGTATTTCCATAAAATTGCATTAATGCACCAGGTACGAATATTATTTAGACATCAAGATAAATAATTAATTTAAATGACATTTAGAATCGATGTCCGCACATACTGTATATGTGCTGTTATACACGGAAGTGAATATGTTTTTCAGGCCCCGAAAAAGTAAAAAGTAAAAAATGAAACTTTGAGCAGTCAAACTTGGAAGATAACAGAAACTTAGAATATCTTGCGTACTGATGCTGTTTAATTATATCGATATTTTTGTAGAGTTTCATAGTATCTGCCAAACTTGGGCATCTTTCAAAATTCAACAGATATTAAAATCGCAAAACCTCTACAGGGTTGCTCGCTCGTACAAAAATGTTTAGAAATTTTATATCTAGAAAATTTATTGTTTTTCCCTATTCTAGGGTTTAAATATTATATTTTCCTGTAAAATCTTATCATGTAATTTAATTAATTTAAATATTGGCCTGGGAAAATAATAAATTTATATAAGGTTTTCTGAATCTTGTATCTGGCCAAGCATTATAAAAATCTTCGTCACAAGCATACGAACGTACACTGTACCTCCAGTATTGTTGTATGGTAAGAGCATTTTTTTTATGAAAAATGTGTATTTATCTAATTATCATCCTTTACACAATTTAAAATTTAAACGTCTAGTTCTCTTCTTCCTAATCTAATGAGATAGAAAGCGTCACTCAAACCATATGTCATCTGAGGTTTTAATTTTAAACCTAAACAGTATTATTGCAATAATTGGCTTTCAAAAAAAGTGATAATAGCTTGGTATTATTCATCAAATGAACATTTAATTTTGAAACATGACATCAATCAGTCAATACATTGTTATTTGAATAAAATGGTTCGAAATTCATTAGTATTTTACGCAAATTCTATGGCAGTCAAACTAGTAGGAGTGATTTTATAGTGATATTAACAGTCTATAAAAAATGTAGTAATATGTCAACACTTATTTTGTAACATTATTTTTACATATCATTTACATTTGATTAGACGCAGAAACAGCATTTTGAGAGGGAATGTACAGAGTATCCCATTTTCGGTACTTTTGCGGGGTATCTTCCTTATTTTTAAAGATAGAAGATTGCGGTTTTTGTGACAGGTGCTACTTTTTTGTGAAATTAAAGATGGCACTAGCAAAATTTTCATAGTCTTTTTGAAAATGCTGCATTTTTAGGCACCCCTCGTATCCCAACTATATGGTAACTTTAAAAAGGCAAAAACTGTTCTTTATATGACTTTTTCCGTAGAATTCAGCGCCGATTTCCGTATGCGGGGTTAGGTTAAAAAGTTATCAGACCCTACTTTATTTTTTTTAAATGGGACCCTCTGTATATTATTATTTAATTTATAAGGAATAATGTGGGGTTTCCAGAAATATATCTATGTATACAGTTGTTTTAAAAGACATGCTCAAAATTCGAAATTTTCTAAAATTTTCTTTTGTGTCCACTTAGTAGGTAGTAGGCTTTGGTTAAAATGTGTTAAAAATAATATTATTCATGTAAGTAATTATTATACCAAAGATGTAATACTTTCAAACCTTATTTAAAAGATCTTTTTTAATTCTCATCTCTTAATTATTTATTACAGCATTTTAACTTCATAATGATAACATTATTGAAACTTGCACAGAACAAAACAATAATTACCTATCTTACTTAAAACTTAAGTTAAGAAAGAGAAATAAAATTTTGAAAAAGCAAAGAGTTTTCAAAGGTGATTTTCAAAATTGCGGCCATTTTCCCGTATGCAAAATTGGCACATTTTCGTTATTCTTCTAATAGCATTCAAAAGAATCATAGGCCTTCTTTCCACATTTCGGAACGTCGAATCGTTTGCCGCACGAAGTACCGCTACAGACTCATATCGTGTTTTATATATTTTATTTTGCATGAAACTCCATAAGAAAAAACCTAAAATAAAAAAATCCAGAGATACAGGGGGGCATCTTACGGGTCCGTGGGTCCCAATCTATCTTTGAAGAAAGTTATCCTCTATAAGCGCAGAGTGTGTGGTTTGGGGCATCGTTTTGTTAAAGATAAACTGCAATATACAAATACAAATATCTTTATTACTATCAGAAATAATACATCATTACAATCCCCAATAACACTTAAAAGATAGTAAAGACAAACAGTACCGCGATTATCCCAACCGATAACACAATGTTCCCAAAGGGTACCTGTGTGGTAGAGCCCGTTTTAAAAATTAGTTATTGTAATTTGCAAATTTGCATTAATTAACAAAGACAAAAAACTAATAACGACAAACAGCAGGCAAGCAGGCACCGAAGCAAGGATAGGAGAAGGAGGAACCAACACGACACTGATGTTGGGAGTATTTAGGTTAAAAGTTGTTACTACTAAACAAATGAGGGGATCAACCAGCAGGACATTGATCTAACTCAAACGGAAATACCGAGGGAAGTACTAATGCTTTTGCAAATCCAGAAGATATTTTTGTATATAGGATGCAAATTTTCCGTGTGTAAATTCTGTAACATGATTTGGTAATTTGTTTCACTTATTATGAACTGGAACGTACGAACATGATTTTAGAAAGCTTGCCGTTTTATGTTGAGGTGCTAAGAAGCAATTTGTGTTTCTAGCATTATGTGAGTGTAAAAAAACTATTAAATATATTTTTTAAGTACGGTGGGTGTCCGGTTTTGAGTATTCTATATATAAAAATATACGTGTGATGCAATCGTCGATTTTTAATATTTAAAATTTCGTTAATATTTAAGTAGGGAGTAATACGACGTCTATAAGGAATGCTGTAAGAAAATCTCATACTGCTATTTTGCATTTTTTGTATTGTTCTCTCTAATGCCGACGACAGAGAATCCGAGTAAACCATGTCACTGTAATCCAATATAGGATAAAATGATTTTGAAGCATTCAATTTTAAATTATGGTTATTGGCAAAGTTGCTCATATTTTGTAAGTCTGTGTTAAAATTTTTCTGAGATAGATTTGAGTCAGATGAGTTAAATGAGATATGAGTTGCGAATCATCTGAATATTGGTGGAAGTTAGAATGTCTTACACACTCGTTTATGTCAGCAACATAAAGAGAAAACAATAAGGGTCCCAATATGGAGCCCTGGGGCACTCCCGATACCAGAGGCAAACTATCAGATTTATCAATGACACCGCCTCTTCTAATTGATACATTGTGGGACCTCTCTTTAAGATATGAACTGAGTAAGGATGCGGAATCATCTAGAATAGTGCAGTTTAGCTAGAAGCTTGCAATGACTTATGGTATCAAATGCCTTATTAAAATCAAGAAAACCCATGTATGTATTTTTTTTTAATTCGCCATTAATTCTTATGTTATTAACTATGTTTACGAAGCTAGTTATTATACTATAATTTTTGCGGAAACCCGACTGACAATTTGGTATAATATTAAGTGGATATATAGAATCGCTAACTTGCTGACAGATATACCTCTCTAGAATTTTAGAAACCACGGGTAAGATACTTACTGATCTCAAATCTTTTACTACTTTGGGATTACCTATATTAGGTAATGGGATAATTATTGCTTTTTTCCATTCATTTGGAAGTACGTTATTTAAAATACAAGTATTTATAATATTGATTAAAGGTTTTTAGACAATACGGCAGACAAAGTTTAAGCAGTTTTATTGATAATCCGTCCACCCCAACAACATTTGTGTCTATCACGTTAACAATTTTATATATTATTTCTTCGTTTATAGGATTAAAATTTAATTCTTTAGTTACATTATTGTGCTTGTTAGATCTATAAAATTCAATTTTATCCTGAGATACCGTATTAGTGACATTAATACAGCTAGCAAAATATTTATTTAAGGTCTCTGAATTTGATACATTTTCATGTAAGTCTATTTTTTGATTCTGCGTTAAATTAAGGTTTTTTGCCTTATTCCAAAATTTACTACCATTTTTTGATTACATTTGATTAAAAAAACTTGTTTTCTCTAATAGTAGCGTGTTTTGTATAATTCCGAAGTAGTCTGTAGTACTGCAAATTAGCAGGGGTTTTTTGCTTGATGTATTTACGATAAGCCTTATCTTTTAATTTCATTAAAAGTTTTATGTTAGCTGTAATCTAAGGAATGAATGGTTTATTTATAATTGATTTTGTCTTTAATGGAGCGTGCTTATTAAGTAAAAAAGAAATATTGTTATTAAGTATTTAAAGTTTTTTATTTATGTCTTCAGTATAATAGATAATATCCCAGTCGAGTTTTAAGGTGTTGTATTCAAACAAAACTAGATCAATATTATTGTAATCCCTAAATTGTACATTTAAATTACTATTTGTTACGTTTGTTAAGTTTAGTTCTGCATATACTAAATTGTGATCAGTGATTGATTCCGGGAGAAGCACTGACCATGTATTGTCACAAAAGGTGCTAGTGTTAACAATAATGACATCAAGAAGTGTTGAAGTATTTGAAGAAATATTTATTCGAGTAGAATCCTTAATTAACTGAGAAAGATTAAGGTATGTCTTCCGTACCAGGAATTGTCGGGTATTAAATGGTAACTTATAAGTACAATCCCACCAGGGAAAAGCATGGAAATGCAGTTGTACAAGGTGCCTCACGAGAGAGCCGCGGGCGACTCGATTTAACTCTCTTATGGTTTAGCTGGAATAAAAAAACCTAACTAAGTCAGTCTTTCTAGAATATCGGAATATGACATTAAAAATAATTCCTCAAATAAAAAAATGGAGGGAAATCAGATTAGTTTTATTACTTTATTGGTTTTAGTATTACAAATGGATTTGCCAATATAGGGTGTTTTTATATGGCTTTTCATTGGTTTGACACTAGATAGACATTCACTGTATTTTTTCTTCTTCTCCACTTAATTTACCCTACAAAATCACATTTGTCTCACCTTATAAAACAGCAACTTAGCGATTATGTGACCTACCTTCGAGAATCTTGGTATGTGAGGACACAAAGGGAGAAACAAGTTATCCCACCAGACCGAACAACAGCTGAATGCAGATAACGATATACCGCTTGCAGAATAACAACACCAGGAAACAAAACAAGTGGAACCAACTGCACAAGAATCGCATGGCGAAAATTGGATCATTATTGGGTTGATAAAATGATAGGATGAAACAAAGAAATGTAGCCATTGATATCAAGTGCCACATTAAGTCACAAGATGTTAAGAGAGCAGACACATCGTTAGAGGAGAAACTTTCAGAGTTCGCAAATATTGCAACAGCAACAAGGCGTTTGCCAAGTGCCAGAGAAGATGTCACGCTTATTACTATTCGTAAAACTATAAGCGCATAATTCAGAACATTTCAGAAAAAAATCCGCTTAGCAAGGCAAGAGTCAGATCATATGTAATAAGTGTTAGACTTTATAACCTCAGGAAGATGATTTACAAACAAAATTAGGAGAAATGTCAATAATTTGTGCTATACTCATTTCATCTTAAATTAAACTACGTTGTCAACTATTAAACAGCGACAATTGGAGCGGATACGATCATTGAGACTTGTACACGAGTCCTTAAAGAAAAAGGCAATAGGCCAAAAGCATCTCATCTGTTCCTAGTCAAACCCTCCCGCTATCTCGATGATCGTCAGCTTGTAATAGAGCATCCACCAACTGTGTCACAAGCAAAGAAATTCTGGAAAAATTCTACGAGTTATTGCCATCTCTTAGGGAAAATATACCTTTCCTTAAAACTTTCGTAACTACTGATCTGAATATGCATGAACAAGCGCGAACGTAGTCGGCTTCTCAAAAGGAGGGGAAAAAGGCTATTGAAAAAATGAAGAACTATTCCTCCCCAGGAATCAATGGGATTAATAATTAACAAATTCTGGTGGAAGAAATTTCCTCGCTCTCATAGTCTTTTAGAAATATTTATAATCAACAGCAAAAGTTATGGTACGAGCGGGAATCGAACCCGCACCTCTTGATCACTAGTCTATCGCTCTAAGCAATTGCGCTATCGTATCACTGATAAGCAATTTGTTAGAACTTGTACATATTCAAACCTACCAGTATCATAACCATTGTTGATCCTGCCAAATAATCTAAAATGAGGCCTTTTGAGAGTGGAACGAAAGCCCAAATGCATCGTTATTGGTCTGGCTTGTAAGGTCACCAGTACTGCAGACACTCTGCTCCGGCTTGTATATGATCATGAGATCGCTGATGTTAGGGCCTTTCTCTTTAGGGCGACCACTACAGCGGCAGAACAACTTGGCCATAGTTGCTTGCTCATATAAAGCCGCTAGAAATACAAACTATGAAATTATTATGAAAATGATAATAATAATAACAAAAATACTCTATAATCTCAATAAGACTAAGTGCCCTCTGCATTCTACATCTCACTGGTTCCCCACGCCTTTTTCCGTCTACCGAATTCATTTATTTATGTCTGACTTAAAATTTATTGTCATACATTGTATATATATATATATATGTCCATATTTTATCTTTTACGTATTTATTAATTTTTTAAATATATTATTTATTATTATTTTTCAAATTATATCCCAAATATCAGCATTGGATAATATACTGCAGTGCTGCCTATAGAAGTATCTAGATCATTTTATTATTATTATTTATTTTTATTCATATTTGTTAAAATTTATCTGATGTTATTATTCATGTTCAATTTCACTGAGTTAAAATAATTTTTCATACAAAAATTGCTTGAACGATATAAAAATAACACTCTTACACAAAAACAAGTTTCAGAAATATTTTTAGCATCAAATCAAACACTCAAAAGATGCCAAATATCACATACGCATACATATGTTTGACTAGGTCTAAAATCTATTAGCGGCAAGCTATAATTTTAATATTTCTGAATATAATCATAAAGCCGTTAATTTCTAAACAAAAGACAACCAAGTTAAAGAAGTGTTTACATAAAAAATTTTCATATGGCAGCTGACAAACCTTTGTTGATGCAGTTTATTATATGGCATACTAGTGTCGTATGCTTCTTCTTGGGTGCATGCGTTGCACTTACTATGTATTGAGTAATATACGTATTAAATATAAAATCCAACTAGTTCAAAATAAAAAATGGCCATACTATAGCCTAGAACAATTAAGCAAAATCGTGGCTACCATTATCTATATTTAAAATTTTGGTAGTTTACGTTCTCAAAGTAATTCAAAGGAAAGATGTTTACAGCTCTTTTTAGATAGTTTGCTTAAATATTTAAATGAAATGCTTTTTCTTTTGTATAGGGCTTACTCTATCGGAGCGAAATAGCTCACTAAAAATAAAATAAAATTTTTACTTTTTTTTGAGTACGTAAGGTAATGCTATACCCCTGAAACAGCTTTTTAAAGGCGAACATATTTTGTATTTCAGAAACTATTAATATTTTTAGAAAACGACAAAACGCTTAAAATTTTATATTTTTTGCATATAAATCACAAATTGAGGGAAGTACTATGGTTGCTAAAACTATTTCTTCTATTTCAAATATTTTCCGAGATCTTAATGCATCACCAATTTGATTTACACTGTATATTAAAGCGACTGACAAATTTAAGAAATTTTGTATAGCACGTGGCAATTTTAAAACTGTTAGTCTCATTTATTTTCATTTATATAACTACCCATTACCTTATTATTTATTTCTTCTGTTTAGTCCTTTATTTATTTTTTTTTTGATTACCTGATATGATGAAAATAAGTTAAAAAATGTTTATAAAAAACCAAATATTTTATTTTGGTTCATGGTCTTAATAATAAGTATCAATGACATACAAATTTGCTTCAAATGAAGAAAATTTGAAGCAAGTCTTATGAAAATGCAAATTTTTAAAGGTCTAATTGCCAGTAACGTTTTTGGAAACATAAGGTTTACTTAAGCAATAAAAACGGATACTTTAAATATTGTGCTTAAGGCACCTGTGCTCTTGAATAATGACTCCCTGGTAAATAGCTTTATTTGATTACTAGGAAGTTTTCACTGGCGTACCTTAAACATCATAAGTGGTATTTAAGTGGCTCTTCGGAACCTAGGCTGGCAATACAAAAATCTATGGTAGAAAGACCTCTACATTGATATTGGAAATATTAGAATTAAAAATTATAATTAGAAAGTACTTAGGCTGATTTCATTTATGATTTCTAGGGGGACTTGGTCTGCAACAAATTGTAGATGCTCCAAACAGAGTTATTGATTATATATTACGTACTTCAACAGTCAACATATTGGAAAAAGGTTCATGTCTGTGGTTTTTTCAGACGTTCACAATCTGAATATTAGATTTCAGGGTAAGCTTACCATCCCAGCACACCATACGGCCCTATTCGAACGTTCGTATTCCTACTCTATCGCAAAGTATTTGAACGACCTTCCTGAGGATATCATTCATCTATAATTCATCAGAGCAGATTTCGTAAGCTTGTGCTGACAAATTACTAGCAAGCTGACAGATTCACGTGAATTTTCGTAAAATAATTAAAATTTTATATTAACTTCATATAATCCTCTTAGAATTAGAATATTTTTAGGCATTAGGTTTAAGATATTGTCAATTAAGATTTAGAACTCAGTGGAATATTTATATCGCCTTAGGGCCAGGGTATCGTACCTCCTAGAAAAAAACATAGATTAACATTGATTTTGTACTACGTCAAAAAATTGAGCAAAATCGAGTTTGAAAAAAAGAATGCAGACGTTTTCCTTTTAGAGAAATCTGTCACTTTTTCAAGGTTTGCCTTGCTGATGCGGCCTTAGAATAGGCATTTTAACAAAACGGACTTTTTAAACTGATGTGTCCCGGAATTAGCAAATATTCCCTCAAATGCTATTTCAGGCAGCAAGAATTAATAAAGTCGAAAAGTAGAATATATTTCAGGGACCCTGACTAAATTTTGTAAGTTCTAATATATATTACAAGCCGAATTTAAGTAGTTTTACATTGATACACAGCCCCATTTTGTTGCGTCATGTTGAATTCATACCAGTTCCCTATATCACATTTAATTTTTGTGCAAAATGAAAGTCACCTGAATAAGAAAATTTGTTTAAATTTATTTTGACGGCATTTTGTTTCGCCATCTTGAATTTGTACCATAACTTTAGGAGTTTTATATCTCACTTAAATTTAATTTGAAATGAATCTAATAAGTAGTTTTTCAGACTGATTTTTTAAATATTTCAAAAGTCCGCCATTTTTTTTGCATCTTAGGTATATACCAAAATATTATCAGTTCATTCCTATGCAACACTTGATTTTTGTGCAAAAGTTTATGTAAATTGTATAATTAGTTTTTAGTAATAATTTTATTAATGGTTTACTAGGCCGCCAGACTAGATTTTTGGCAAAATATTACAAGGTCCCCATATGGCCTTTAATCTTTGACAAAAATTTGAATTCAATTAGGTAAGTAGTTTTTAAGCTATGTCGGAAACTCCGACAGACCGACGGAATTCAAAAAACCTATATTTTTGGTGATTGTTTCAAGATTAAATTGGTCGCCATTTTATTCCACCATCTTGAATTCGTACAATTTTTAAATAAAATCTCTATATCAAAACTAATTATTGCACAAAATCTAAAATCAATCCATAAAGTAATTTTTTAGGCTGAATTTTTAAATGTTTTATTAAGCTGTCATTTTGTTTCGCCATATTAGATTTTAACCAAAATGTTACCAGGTCATCTCCGTGTGACCGTTCATTTTTAACCAAAATTTGAAGTCAATCGGATTAGTTTTTAGCTATGCCACGAACAGTCAGACAGATGTACTCAAATATTTATGTCAGTCTTCGACGCTACTGCTTAGTCACGTAAGAGAGATACCTGTAATAGTTAGTTTAAAGGCGGGTATATACTTTTATAGTTTCACACAAACAGATTCTTTCTAGGAAGCGAGTTTAAGAGTTAGGTGTCAAATCGTATTGTGTGTGATTTATATGTTTATTTTGGTATTAAAACAAACTCTCTATTAGAGATGTTAATTTTCTTATTTCACCATTTATGTACTGACTGGTGGTCTCTGGGTTTCCGTTTGAAATATTTAAGGGTGTTAATAAACGAGCAAATAGAAGCTATAAAGATGAAGAGCATTCTTTGAATATTCACTTTTCTTGGTATAGAGTTGTCAAACATTCTCTTTGTTGAGCAAAAAAGTAACTTGGTAGTATGATAGAGAGGAGTACTATTTTTTTTGTAATTTAACGTTTACGTACGGTTTAATTACGGTACGTAATTAAACCATTAAAGCTACTTGAACTTTTTGTTCGCCTTAAAATTGCCAAAGATTTAATGAAGAATTTCTTTTAAAACTTTTTTCCATTTCCTGGGGAGGATAAAGCCCGACTCTAATATGAAAATACATACATATATATATATATATATATATATATATATATATATATATATATATATATATCAAAATAAGGAAAATATATAACGCGGTTAGAACTAGTATATAGCAGAAAATGGATTCTTTGGGATGACCGCTAAAGCAATGGAATTTGGCTAACCATAGACACGTGTTTCTGACTTAAGGTCTTCATCAGTACAGTCAACTAGTTGAAAGACGAGTACAACTAGTGCCAAAATGAATACACAAAACAATACCAGAGTCACCAACAGGAGCAAAACCGACATTTGTGATTACCAAGAGAACATCCGAAATCTTCGCCGGACTTGATACTCTATTTACCACGGAGCAGCATATAGCCACCTGTGGCGAAACTCATAACCCAAGAGTAGTAAATCAAAATAAGAAAAATATATAACGCGGTTAGAACTAGTATATAGCAGAAAATGGATTCTTTGGGATGACCGCTAAAGCAATGGAATTTGGCTAACCATAGACACGTGTTTCTGACTTAAGGTCTTCATCAGTATAGTATATATATATATATATATACACATATATATATATATATATATATATATATATATATATATATATATATATATATATATATATATATATATATATATATATATATATATATATATATATATATATATATATATATATATATATATATATATATATATATATATATATATATATATATATATATATATATATATATATATATATATATATATATATATATATATATATATATATATATATATATATATATATATATATATATATATATATATATATATATATATATATATATATATATATATATATATATATATATATATATATATATATATATATATATATATATATATATATATATATATATATATATATATATATATATATATATATATATATATATATATATATATATATATATATATATATATATACATATATATATATATATATATATATATATATATATATATTTTTTTTTTATTCGTTTTTTAGTTTATGTATCAAGTTAGTTTGAATATTTTTGGGGGGCTTAGCTACCCCAAGCCCCTCCCTAACCTCGCCGATGTATATAACGAAACCGACAGATAAATGTCCAAAAAGTAGAGGTAGAGGTGACATAATTTTGAGTTATCTAAATCTACTCTCACAGTGTAGAGTTTCCCTCATTATGCATGGCTGTGGATTTGAATAATGAAAGTGGTACCAAATATAGAACCTTTTCGTTTAATTATAATTGCGAATTTTATTTAGTCGGTACATTGTTGTAACTATCTCACCTTAAAAATAACGTTTAGTAAAAAAAAATAACGAGAAGGACAAAAGTACTCAGAAAAGAGTACTCATACAGGTAAAATGTGTTTTAGTCTGATGAAATCATATCTTGAATAACACATAAACGTTTAACTATATTTTGAGTTTAAAGAAAACAAATCTGTAAAAATGTTGCCCTCGTGCTTACGGAAAAGTTTTAACGACAATAAGAATATGTAACATAGTTCAGAACAAAACGGGCGCGATTGCATTTAGCCACCCTACTGCTTTTAGCCAAACAAATTGTGTTTCACTAATAAGTTAGATATTTTTAACTAAAATGTGTCATAATTCTCGCAATTATAAATGTTGCAACCGGTATACTTCGATTAATAAAAGTTAAGGACATATATATAGATTTTAGATATATTTGAGCCTAATTTCACCAATATTAATGATGGCTCCATAATGACACCTTGACTTTTGAACCAACTTAAATCTATAATTCTCCAAAAATATTTTGTTTTTACGTTAAGTTATCTCTAGAGATACATATTTCAATTTTTATATATACTTGCCCAAGCAAAAAACTTTAGGCCATATTTCCTAAACTTTTATATTTCCATATTAGCTTTGTCGTAGAAAAGAACAAATATTGCGTTTATAGGGGATGTATCTCCCTTATTTTTAAAGATAGAGGGTTGAGATTTTCGCGACGTTGGGCTATTTTTTTGTGAAATTAAAGATGGCGCCAACAGAATTTTCATGGCGTTTTGGGTTTTTGAGAAACAGGGCGTTTTTGTAAATGCTGCTTTTTCAGGCACCCCTCGTATCCCAGCTATCTGATAACTTATCAAAGAGACGAAAAGTCTTTCTTATATGAATTTTTCCGTAGAATTCAGTGCCGCTTTCAAAATAAGTATACGGGGTCAGGTTAAAAAGTTATCGGACTCTACTTTATTTGTTAAATGGGACACCCTGTATATTATTTTTTATATTTATTAGGAATAAAGTTGGCTTTCCAAAATTATATACATGCACGCAGTTATTTTGAAAAACAAGCTTAAAATTCGATATTTTCCACAATTTTTTTTGTGTTCAATTGGTAGGTATGGCTAATTTGTTTGGAACAAAAAGGAAAATGCCAAAACTCTGCGGTTTTGTCAGTTTTTGATTATTAATGAAATATTTTTGACGTTTTGGTGTTTCTAATTAACTATATGCTATATTTAAATTTCTTTTTTTACAATAATGGCGGTCTACGAAAATTATGAAAACTATGATGTTAGTTTATTTCATTCAAACTAATTAAAGTCCCCAATAAGCTCCGGAATTATATTTACAAAGGTAACCGGTTCTGAGCGCTATGTTTAGGATAATATCTTAGAGTCCTTTTTGTTCATAATAGATATCCAGAGAGAAGGCAATCTTTCCGAGACATATATGCTCGCCTTAAATTAAATTCATTAGAGTACGGATCATTTATCCAGCTCCACCCTAAACCATACACCAAACAAGATAGAGAGAACAGAAATAAACATATTGGGTTATGTCGAAACGACGTCTATATCTTCTTGCCAGCAAATAAAGGAAGCAACTGGTTATCCAAATTTGAAGCTTAAAGAATGTTACAAAAATATAAGTATCACCCATATAAATTCCACATATTTTTACATTTACACATACTGCCGAGTGCTGTTTTACCAGTGGTACTTACAACAAATCCATACTGATGAATCTTCTGTCAGACTCGTTATCTGATCAGATAAATCTTATTTTTCAAGTGCGGGAATTGCCATAACAAAAGAAACTGATCCGCAGAAAAGCACCATTTAATTTTTAAGAGGGCACAACAACAACGCTTGGGGATTGGGGTCTCATTTTTGGAAGACACATAATCTATAGAATCTCTGAAGAAGGTCTCACAGTGCGTCGGTACCTAGAAATCCTTGAGGAAGTTAATCCATATCTGAGCAAAAATATACCATTAGCAATTTATAATGCCGCTTATCTTCAACAAGACGGACCTCAAGCCGCAACACAAGCGTCTTTAAGTGCATTTTTAGATGAAAACTTTCCTCAAAGATGTATTGATACCCATGGCCCCCTAGGGGGCTCATGCACAATAAAATATATATAACTTTCCGAAATTTTCAAAGAAGGCCTTCGAATCTTTCGAACGCTATTAGAAGAATAAGGAAAATGGTCATCATTTAGAAAACCACCTTTGCAAACAAACAAGTGGGGTTCGGTTTTGACCTATATTTATTCTGAAAGCGGCAGTGTATTCTACGGACAAAGTCATATAATGAACAGTTTTGCCTTTTTGATAAGGTATCAGATGGGATTCGAGAGGTGCCTGAAAATGCAACATTTTCAAAAACGTCCTGTATCTCAAAAACCAAAAGGGCTATGAAAATTATGCTGGCGCCGTCTTTAATTTCGCAAAAAAAGGAGCACGTCGCGAAAACTTTAACCTTCTCTTTAAAAACAAGGGAGATATTCCGCAAAAGTGCCGAAAATTGAATACCTTGTTCATTATTCGTTAAATCAAAAAATAGTAAATATTTCGTCTTTTGCTGAAAAATTATTTAGATTGTCGAATTCTTGTCAGGTTTGGTTGTTCGGCTAACTAAAAGGTATATTGTTGTATTGTGTATCTCTAAAACAGAGACAGAACAGAACAAGCTTCCTTGTGATGTTTGGATTATCAATCAGACGAGTAGCCCTTCTTTAAGCAGAGTCAAGGATATTGAAGATTGAAAGAGAAGCTGCTCCCTATCTAACTTGGGAAGCGTAAAGGGTAAACAATTTGGCAGAAGAAAAGTATTTTCGAGCTCGGAAAAGAAAATCCAATTTGTTTACGGCTCCTGTGGTAATTGAGGAGGTATTGCATATGATTATGCCAAGGATTATGCATTTAAATTGTGTAGGTACTTGGAGATAATTTGTGAGACAGTAAACAAGATTTAGACTTAGTGGCGTTAAACTGGACAAGGTTCTTTTCTCCCCATTCTACCATTTAAATGTGGTCCTCGGTGAGTCATTACTCTACACCTATCGTCAATTTCAGTCTTGGAGACAGGTTTGGGAAATTGTATTCTGGAGTGGAATATGCTATCGTAAGCACAGCTGTGGATAGAATTGCTGGTAAGAAAGCAGGCCATTCATGTGCAGGAGGAATAGGGTAGGTGCCAACACTGTGGAACCCTTGCTTTGATTTGGTGAAAGTGTGATGAATGGCCGTCAACTACTACAGAAATACTTGTGTTGGAAAGAAAACTGGCAATCTAAGTACAGAGTTTTGGAGGGAAACCATAGGCAGGAAGTTTGTTAAGAAGTGCGTCATGTCAGCCTTAATCAAATGCTTTGGATATATCGAAGGCAATAATTTGGGTTTCTCCGTGGAATTCGAGGGACTTATGCCAGTTATGGGTTACGAAGGTAAGATGATCTACTGTGGATCTTTGATGGCGGTAGCCGTATTGCCTGTCGTGTATAAGTTCATACCTTTCAAGGTAATTTAAAAAATCATTTTTGAAATACTTTTTCATTGCCTACTCATAATTGGGAGGAGAGATATGGGCTGTAGTTAGAGGAAAGAGTTTTGGAGAAAATTTCCATCTTTTATGAAAAATGCCTTTGCAATAGGATATTTGGAATAACACTGTGATCTCTAGGTATTTACATATGCAATGTTTTTTTTTTTAATTTGTAAACATGTTGCCACTAAAAATATCAATCCCAATTATTCCAGCAATGTTATTGCTTGAGAACGTTAGGTACATTATATTCGCACTCAGTTTAATAATAATAATAATAATGACTATTTGAAAAACAGATTAATAACATTATTATTATTTATTAATAGATATCAAACAATAATATATATTATCGATTATATAATATGATAGATATAATATCGATTACTCTTACAGTCTGTCTTGCATGGTGACAGCACTGTCGCCATAAAATATTTTTTAAATATTTTTAAAAAAATCTTAATAATCCTTCAAATATTAGCCCCCCGAAAATATTAAAAACTACATACACACTTGCGTATTCTAAAAAGTAAAAAACGTCTAAAACACTCATATTTTTGGAAATACTGTTATACAAGAAAAGAAACTAGGCAACGAACCGACAGGGGACCATTGTAAAATGACATATTTTGTAACTATGTGGCCAAATGTTAAAATTCGAATTCTAACTTGCCGTCTTGCCGATACCATTTTCGATAAATATTTTTTCTGCTTATATGATATCAATAGAGAAACGAAAAAGATCAATAACTGGACAAAAGATCAAAAATTATATATTTTGATAACTATCGACCGTTATATCAAATCCATTAAACTCTGTACGTGGGATAAACTATCGTTCTGTACCCAAGACAATCAAATTTAAATCAAATAATACATATAACATTAACATAAGTAATATTAGTGTAACGAATAATGCGGTTAATAAAATATTGTGTATTAGAGGGATAATTCCTTAGCGTTTTGTAACTCGAGAAAAATTGCCTAATTTCTTTTATAACTGGGGTGAGATATAAACCATAATTTTCTTTGATCACGCAAGAGCGTCGTTAAAATAAGATCATTTTTGCACCTTTCAGGAAACTGTAAGGGCGTTTAATAGAAAAGCAGCCGTCAGGGCTTAAAGGTTGTTTATTGGGTATTTGTATTTTCTACGGGTCTTTTCAAAAGCCTAAACGTTTTAAAGAAAAAGTAATGGCCCAACAAGTGAAGAAATTTAAATGGACTTACACTGAAGCTGTCCATTCTCATTCACATATCAGACGGCGGAAAATAGAAAAAATATCTAATTACATCTTTTTTATTATCGGAGGCCCTGGTATACTTTATTGTCATACGTTATGCAATAAAAATACTCAATAAGTCCCGTATTCGACATCTTTACTTATAATTTATAATTTTTTAGGTAGGTATGTTTTAAAGTTTTTTAATGTTTTAGGTAGGTATGTTTTAAAGTTTTTAAAAAGTTGCATGCAATGTTTGTCTAACGACAATTTTTTATTTTTTTTACACAACCTTCTGTATCT
Source organism: Kuschelorhynchus macadamiae (assembly GCA_030620095.1). NCBI lineage: Eukaryota > Metazoa > Arthropoda > Insecta > Coleoptera > Curculionidae > Kuschelorhynchus > Kuschelorhynchus macadamiae. Next base: position 644,640 of record JAUTXW010004716.1, read on the forward strand.
ACATTAAATATGAATATGGCGCGTGTGACTTGGTTTTTCATAAAAAAATAAAGCGGAATGTAGTACGTAGTAAAACTTTAGACTTTCCTACGGTTTATTACTAGTTACTAGTTTATTTCTTTATTTATTCTCTTTGGGATACAAATAGGAAAAATATTTCCAACGAAGTATCCACGCTTTACGTTTTAATGTTACATTGCTTATATTATAAAAAGACACAAAACTAAATACAACAGGTACAGAAAAAGTACCTACTTCAATATCGCTGCCGATTCTTAAAGTATTCCTTTAAATATCTCTTTATCTATATTAAAAAAAGCCGATGTTTCTACACAATGCTGTTAGCGAATTTACACATTCTTCAAATAGGAGAATTTCAGAAGCTACGTGTGTTTGAAAGTGGTACAATAAATTCGTTGAAATCTCTCAAACTCCTCGGCGGAACAGCAAAAGGAACCAAAGCTAGCAATTCCGGCAAGTCAATCGTTGCATTAACAATCTTAAATAAGGAAAACAGATCTGTTATCACCCTTCGATCTTCAAATTACAAAACACTGAAGTAAGAGCGCAAAAAATTATAACTATCAGAGCGTATATTATCATGAATGCCATACTTTTTAAAAACTTATCCTGAACCGATTCAAGGCGAGTTTTATAAATATTATATTATGGGTTGCATATTTATGAGGCAAAGTTTAATCTACTGAAATGTACGCATACTGCAAGTGAGAGTTGTATGATTATTTTTAAAGTTCTTGCATGTTCTTTTGTTTACAAAACCCAACATTTGGTATGCGCTACTGACGACTTTTTTAATGTGAAGTTCGAATAATAATTTAAAGACAAAAATAACCCCAAGGTCCTTAGCACTGTCCTTCCGATTAAGAAGCCCGCCACTCATATGATAGTTATATAGGAATTTAAAACTTTATGTCGTCTGCACAGAATAAGTACTGAGAGTATTTAAAATAGTGACTAATGTTATTTATATAAATAATGAGTAGTAGCGGCCCCGTGTGACTTCCTTAAGCTATTCCTAATGTAGCGTTAAAGACATCAGTATTAGAAATGGCAATTATAACGCGGTGTTCTCGTTTGGATAGGTAAGACCTGAACCAATCCAGCATCGCTCCGCCATCTCCGACCTCAGACAGTCTTAACTGAAGCATAGTGTGATTGATTTTATCGAAAGCTTTACTGAAGTCGGTGTATTCGGAGTCAACCTGGACTCGACAGTCTAAGTTTTTTAATACATATTCTGCATACAAAATTAAATTTGAATTTATGTCCTATTCGGGTAGAGGCCATGTCGTTTTATGTCAATTATGTTTTTGACTGTAAATAATAAATGTTTATAAAATGCTTTTTTAAAACATTTGCTAATATATTGAGTTAAAAAATTGCCGATAATTTTTAATAATACCTTTCTCACCGGATTTATGTATCAGAATTATTGAGGCTTTTTTCCAAACATCAGGAAAATTACCCTGCCGGATAGATTGATTGAACACCAGACAAAGCAGAAGGGTTAGACCCCAAACTACACTTATTAATGAAACAGGCAGGAATACTGGGTTCTAAGCCTTTTACTCTTAAAATATTCGGCAAAAAAATGCATATGTTGGTATTATTGCTATCGCACACATTGTGAAAAATAAGGGGAACAGAGATATTTTTTTTGGCAGAGACAAAATGCCAGAATTTTTTGCTGTTTGTGGCAATCTCCGTCCCAATGTGTCTCAGATAGTTTTCATAATTTTGTTTGATTAGTCTTAGCTACTGGCGAAAAACTACCTTTTTTTTGTTTATCACATTGGATTAACACTTCATACAAAACTAAATTTAACGAATATATTTTAGCAAAATTTTAGAAAGTATTTTAATTTGAATTCACTTAAATCTATAAAACAATAAATAATTATAATTGTAATATCATCTATATAGTGTTGAAACGGTAGTTCAAAAAAAGGACTGGGATTACAATATATAATCGCTAACGTCTTAAAGCAATAACAGGTTAAAAGTCATTCGATGTTTTATAATATTTTAAAGATTTTACACATTAATTATTATTCTACTACCCGGTACAATTAGCCAAAGAAGCTACACATAACCTAAGTAATGTAGCTTTTAAGTAAAAGACAATAAATTTCAACGAGGAATCTTATGTCCATATTGCTTTAGGTTTAGCACACCGCCCCGCTACTTCTGAATTAGAAAAAACCTTAAATCTCTCAAAATATTCATTAAGTTTTAAACAGCTAACTTTAAAATATTAGTGACGATGCCTAGTTTTTTTTGGACTATTGTCTCTGAGACTCTCTGTACATATCTGCAAAACATCACTAATAACTTACATTGCTACAAGGCAACTAATAAAGGACCTTCTATTATTTTTTATTTCAGTTGCTTTAGATCTGGGTATCTGTTTCTCAAAATATTATTTTATAAATACTCCATCCTAACTAATCTAAGAGGTGTAAGGTATTAAGCAGTACACACCTACATCACCTCAATTATGTTTGAAACGAATATGCAATGTGTCTGAATAACAATGCATAGGTATCATTCATTTTCTAAAACACCCCACAACACACGTTGCTTTAATTTGTCTTTAGCCATTACTACCTATAAAAATGTAAGTTTTATACACGTTGTAAGTACGTGAGTAATTAAAAAAAAATGTTTCTCTAGGTGCAAACTGTATAAAACTGTATTATTTTGTCTAAATGTACGTTTTATAAACGTTTATTAGCACTCTTAGATTACTTAGTACAATTAAACTTAATATAACGTCATTCCAGTTTACAGTTTTAGTAGAAACGTTATATCAACGATTGAAAAACACTGTTTTTAAACTATAACTAAGCGGTTAATCCAATATCTTCAAACCCATTTTTAAACCTATAACACGTTAATACGCCATCAAAACAACGTTTAGTTGTTCACTGGGTATACAAGTCAACCAAATTCTTTTTGAAATGGATAACCATTTTTATGTTTTAGAAACATTCAGGTTACTTTAGATATAATGCGTAAACAATTTAAAAATAAATAGCAGGAAAAAACCAACTAAAAGCTTATTTACTCACTGATTTTGTCAATAAGTCTGAAGCAATAATTCATAGACTTGAGGCGTAATCTATCGGATGTTTTTACCGTTTTATTAAGATTTAATATGTTATATAGGGGGTTACATGTAAGAAATAAAATCAAAATCATACCCAAACCATGACAAATTTGCAACTTTTCTAAACTAAAACTCGAATTCTAGCATATAAATAAATTAGATTCTCTCTTTTTTTAGCGAAAGCAAAATTAAAGCATTTTATAACTATTCCTGTAATAAATATTAACAAAATAGTGAAGAAAACGATTTAACAAAATGAGCACGGCAATCTGAATAGGATGTTAGAGACATAAAAGTGTATAATTATTTTATATAATGTAATAATGTAATAGGAGAAATAAATAGGTTTTTAAAAGCAACTCAAATCAATAAAAAAGAACACAATTCTTAATCCATCAATAAAAATGAACTTATTAAGTCAAATAAATATGTTTTTAAATTCACTTACCGGATAATCCGAATAAATGATTATTACTTTTCACGTCGGACGATCTTCCCAGCCAGTTCGTATATAAAATAGCGGAAGTAGATCCACTTTGTTGTAGCTGATAAGGCAAGAAGTTCGGATCGAGCGGTGCTGACTGACTCTGAGCAAGTTTTTGACTTGATATATATTCTAAAAGGTTTCCAGGTGGTTCTGGAGGCAATGGGTCGGGTCTTGGAAATCTTTGTAGGTCAAGAATCGACTGGTACATTGTATCTGAAATAATATTTTTTGAGCACTTTAATCGCCACTTTCGACAAAATAATATAAGAAAGGTGCATCCCCGCATCGCGTTGCCACGCCCTGCGTACAAATGACAATTCGCACAAGAAAAATATACTTAACACAGATAGTAAATGTCTATCTTATAGTTGCTGTCGGATAATAGCTGGGCTGGTATTGACTGGTATCTTTTCGATAGCAACATCTTATCTCTTTATCCGCTGTTATAAATTTTGACTTCAGTCGTAAGAAACAATTATATTCATAACATTTTTGCAGGTTTTCATTTTTAATAGGGTCTTTAGATGCTAAAAACCATATGTTTTTCATCTTATTTACATAGGCAGCATCATAGTGAAAAACAGCCTGGAGATGCTATCCGGAGTTTTCAGTTACTTAATTAATACTTAATTTAAATAAAAAATCTAGGTGACACAGATAGATTTCACGGTTTTGGGCATACCTGTTACCCAAGTATAATACACGAAATACAATTATGTTTTTGCTTATAATGTGGGATAAAGAGACTAATATTGTTTAGTATACATTTAAATATTGCAAAACAAAATGGCGATTAATAATATGTTTAAAAAACAGTATAGCTATTTACTAGCAACTGACGAAATCTTACTTCTATTAAGATAATACAACTAAATTAGTTTTATTTTAAATTTAAACACTATGTATAAATAAGGACAAAGCGCCTTCGAATGATCATACGCTAATGTTAAGTTTGACAAAAATATCTGATTGTAGAAACATTTTCTAAAATGGAATGTATAAAACTAGCACAACATGGACTACTTTTTTATTTGATTAATTCAATTTTAGAATAGAATTATAATATTATCTGCCATCTCATTGTTGATATTTGCCATTCTGTCTTTCTAAAAAATCAATTTGAAATTGACCTATCAATACATAGGTCTTGTCCAAACAATACAAAAAGCAGGGTCGACTTGCTGCTTTTTGCTAAAAAAATAAATGCGACTCTTAAAACAACAATTCATAAAAATATATATTACCTAATCAGAGCATAAAAGATTAAAGACATAATTTCCTAGCCTTTTTATTGCAAGTTAGTTAATTAGATTTGAATAGTTAACCTTTTTACAAATATCGTCATCTATTTTTGAAACATTATGTTATAAAGGCATTGACGAAAAAATCATTTTAAAATCTTATTTATTTAAAGTATTATTCTAAAAAAGTAAAAACACATTTTACTCAGTTAAGGAAGGAATTCTAAAAAATCAGAAACTCATTTTTAAATAAAGCCTTGGACAAAAGAATCTTCTATTTAGTTGAAAAAACTGTAAAAATTGTAAAAGGATTTGTTACACCAAGTAAATTTGCGAAAAATATAGAGATTGTTTTTAAGAAAAAAATTTTTTAGAGCCTCTAATGAAATAATTGCTTTAAAATTTGATCTAGTTGAGATTTTGTAAAAAGAATAAATTATTTTTTTCGTCTTAAAGGTGGAAAAAGCCAGAAATTGTTTTAAAATAATTATTTCTTAATGACATTGACGAACGGATTGTCTTAGAATCACATTTAGTCGAAAACAGATGTAAAATAATAAAGATATACGTTTTAAACGCCTTTTTACCCTCTTAATTTCTTAAGGGTAGAGTTTCGGCATAAGTATCCAAAAAGCTTGTTATTTTTGAAGGCCATTGACCAAGAATTGTCTCAAAATTCTATTTAATTCAAGATATATTGCAAAAAATAATAACATAAGTCCCCTTGGAGGGCGAATGTCAAAAAACTTTAGCACGTTACACACCACACATGATAGTTAATTTAATACAACACGACACTGGTAAAGTTTTAATAGCTTTATATGTAAGCATTTCTTTAGCCAATTTAAATAAAAATAAAATAATCTTTATTGTATTGTATAATATAAAATAGCATTTATACTAAGGTGGCAAATTCCAATAAATCGCATTTTCATAACAATCCTATGTACCTAATAAGAAAACAAGGAATGAAAAAATTAGGCTGCTTGGTCTCTGAAAATATTTCTGGAATTAAAAATGAACATTGTTTTTTGGCATTTTCTCGTTAACTTTAGAGAAAACTAAGTGGATATACAGGAGCACGAAAAAGCATTAAAAAGGATTAATTAAGCATCAAAAACTTAACATATTATGATACTGCCAACAAAGATCATTGTGGATGATGGACCTCTTCGTGTTTGTTTGTTTTATATGCAAGCAGAACACTATAACCAGTGGAGCAAAGGTACAGCCAGATTTATCATAAAATGGTTGCTGTTTCATGGGCTATGATTCATTATTACATTTTTTTAAATGGAACCAACATTTTGAATTGGTCACTGACCACAGATCAGTATTTTGCAAAATTCAAGATCAATCTTACTGCTTTACTAAAACATCAGAAACGTTTAGATAACCCCTCTGACTATTTATCTAGGTATCCCATGAATACAGATATACAAAAAAAGATAAACTGGAAGAATGTCAAATTTATTGCTACAATTGCTTTACCAAAAACAATTAATCAAGAAAAGAACTAGAAGATATATGTTTTTTGAGAAAACTAAAAAGAGTACTGGACGGTGCAGATGAGAGACTAGGGAGGAATTCAGAATTATCACTTTTCAAAATGTTAAAGCAAGAACTTACTTTAATTAAAGAAAATCCTCAGAAGAAGAAGAAGAAGAAGAAGAATATTTTTACCACAGCGCATTTAGGGATTGTTAAAACCAAACAACTTATTAGAGGCTAAGTGTAGTTTTTTTAAAAATACATAGCATAGTTAATAGTTTAGCAAGAAGCAGAACAAGAAGTTGCCACATCCAAAGTTCTCCTTTACCGTCAGTAGCATTTGAACAAAATGATATAGGCTTTACTAGTGAATTTCCCAACGGAAAATATGTGTTTCAAATGGTTAATGAGTACGCCTACTATCTAATTGCTGAAGTAGTTAATTCTAACAATTCTGTTCTGTTTTCAAAGATCAAGAAGGAGATGGTAAATTGAGAGAATTTGGTAGATTACAGAAAATGAATCAAAAACATTTTTCAGACAATAAAAGGCCTACAAGTATGCACAATTTTTTGATTGGCGATACTGTCCTATGCCGAAAAAAAAACAAAAATTGTTTAAGTTGCATAACTGCTGAATGACATGCAAAAATTAATCGACGAAATAATCCTGGTTTGAATATTTTTCCGAACAGTCCAACTTCCGGGGAGCAGTCATCACCACCATCTCAGTTTGTTGAAGATTCTATCCATAAAAAACGTCCGAAAAATCACGTCAGGCAGACTCAGCGTTTAAAGAATTGTATTCTCCACTTTGTTAATTATGTTTTCAGTAGTGGACACTATATTTTCTATTACCTTGCAATGTATTGTAAATTTACCTAACGGGTATTATTGTCGGTTGTTTTTGAAAGATGGCTGCTTTAAAGAATAAAAATATAATTTGACATTAACAGCTATTCTTAATTCGCATCTGGATTACTTTAGCTAAATAAATAATCCATAAGACAGCCATTAAGCCACTACAGCCTTAATTAAAAGATTTTGTTCTTTAGCGACACCTAATATTGTATAATGAAGTATTATTTATATTTGACAAAGTTTTGCTGCAAAGGAGCGTCTGAACAAAAGCTACCGTGTGGCAATCGAAATCGTTTAAGCCATTTTGGGAATATAGTCATCCGAAGGGACTTTTTCAGGTAAGTTTATTAGTGCAAAAATAGTTAAAATATTGGTTTTAATTATATATACCAGCAAGATTTCATTGAAATTACTTTATTTCAGCTTTTTTTAAAGACAGGTTAAGTATATTAAGATAGATTTTAAACTAAAATGTATAGGGTGTCTACGTATGAGTTTAACATTAGAACAAATGGACTAAAACTGAATTCGCAAGGATTTTCTTAATAAAAAAATGTTTCCTGCTAAAAAATACACTTTTTATGTTGAGAAACATTATTTTCTGTACACTTTACATCTTTAAACTTACTTAATTTATTTGCCATTTTTCAAAAAAAAAGTTACGTAGAAAAGTTATTTCATGTACAGTTTAATTTACAGATATATATATATATATATATATATATATATATATATATATATATATATAACTTTATTTCAAAATTCAATGGTTTATGTAAATTGATGTATGCCTGTAAATTAATATTTTAAGATTCTGAGATACTGTACTAAATGCCTATTGTGCATTTCTATTTTAGTTTTGATTGTTCTCTCATGCTATCAACTTTGTGTTGATAGGTTAACATACATACAAACCAAATGTTATTTTAGTTTATAAAATGGAAAAAAAAAACTAACATAAAATGTGCAGTTCCTCACCTTTTAAGTCAAGCCGGTTAGATTTTTCGGTTTTTCAAGCCTTAAATTTTCATTTTTTAAATTTCAGTATTAGAAAAACAGTTGAATTTTGTAAAATGATGTGATATATAAAAATTCTTAGAATTAATTGGCAAACCTAAATATATTATACTTATATAGCGTTCAACTTAAAATAATCGGTAAATTTCCTTTACGGGAATTTCCCTCGTTAGGAATTTTTCCTTTTATTGGGAATAGTAGTGTGACCCAATTTAATTCCTCATATAGCCATTTAGTAAATATATACGTATACTGCCTTTTCACACATTTTTACTGAGTGTCATTTTGTTCTACCATATTGGATTGGTACCAATAGTTTACCAGTTTCTACCTATGCCACTATTTTATTTTCGCCATCTTGGATTCGTCCTAAAATTTTACCAGGTTAGGTTAGGTTATGACCCTTAATTTCTGACCAAAATTTGAAAATAATCGGATACATAGTTTTTAGCTGTGCCGCAAACAGAGAAACGGACCGACAGAATTGAGAAAACATGTTTTTTTTTGGCATTTAGGGACCCTAAAACTTAAAGGTCTGTAAAAAGCTAGGAGGGTTATTTTTTTCACGATTACAATATTTTCCTCTTTCGAGAGAAGTAATCATACTTATGGACGAATTAATAGCATTTTTTTTTTTTGAAGTTGGTTAAAAATATTGTTATCGTTTAAACTATAACTAGCGAGTACCCGCGACTTCGTTCTCGTATAGCGGAAACGAAAGAGATATAAAGAGATACTTAAATCGCCTTATTTAAATACCTCTTTATAAACCATGTTTTTTTGTGGCATTTTCTTTAATTTTTGACACTAGAGGCTTGGGGGATTGTATACATTTTTAAAAAATATGTAAAAAATAAAATAAAATAAATAAAAACCTGTTCGAGCGTTTTTTTTTTGAAAAACTAGCCGTTTATAAATAAAAATATTGTTATATTTAAGGGACAGTTTCATCGCTTTGAAATTTTATTTTTGAAATATACCCTCTTATTGAATCTTCACATTCTACAATCAACCTGTATGCCAAAATTCAGCTTTTTACGTCAAGCGGTTTGAGCAGAATCGTGATTAATCAGTGACCCAATTTTTTTAAATATCCTGTATGAATTTTTAGAAAAATTTGAAATATGTAAAATAATCAAATAAAATACACGGATTTAAGCGTTTTCCAAAAAAACAACCGTTTTTTAAATGAAATGTTATATTTAAGGCGCGTTTTCACCCCGTTGAAATTTGAGTTTTGAAAAAAACCCTTCTTATCGAACCTCTACATTCTCCAATCAACCTATATCCCAAAGTTCAGCTTTTTATGTCAAGCGTTTTTGCAGAATCGTGATTAATCAGTGACCCAATTTTTTTAAACACCTCGTATAATTTTTTAAGAAATTTTACAACATGTAAAATAATTAAATAAAATACACGAGTTTAAGTGTTTCTTCACAAAACCAACCGTTTTTTAAATAAGAAATATTGTAATATTTGAGGGGCGGTTTCATCCCCTTGAAACGTATCTAAACTTTATATCTCATTATTAACCCGTGTCCCAAAATGCAGATTTTTATGTCAACAGCTTTGAGCAGTGACCCGATTTTTTAAGACACCCTGTAGACATTTACAATAGAAAAATAGTGTTGAAAGGTCACGGTCACCAGACGATAATTTAAAAAAAAAAACAGAAATTGGTGCAGTACAACTCTTCCACGAACTTGCTGAAAAATTTGGCTTAGTGTTTTAAGTTAGATATAGAATGTCAAAAAGATTTGTAACTCACTGATAGTGGTATTTTTATGGAATGATATTTTTTGTTTATAAATTTTGATATTGTATGAATTGTCTTAGGCATCTCATTTCATTAATTATTAATTAAGTATTAATTTTTTTTGTTGTAGTTTGAATATTTGTTTGGCTGTGGAAACAAACTAGTTTTTAAGTAAATTAATGACAGATATAAGTATTAATTTATTTTTGTATTCTATACACGTTTTCGTTTTTTCGCATATACCGGTATTTAATACCTAGATGCTATCTATTGTTTCTCTTCTGATCTTGTTTTTGTAATTATCATTATGTATTGTACATTTTTGTTGTTATGTAAATAAAATAAATAAAAAAATAAAATAAATTTCTGACAAACTAACCTGCTCTATTTATAGCATTTATAGGAGTGGGTTTAATAAATCTGACAGGTTGCCTCCCACTTTCTTCATCAACTTCACAATTAATGTCCTGGGTATCATACTTATCACTGTCACTGTTATCACATTTGTTTAATCGGCTATTGCATCTGTCCTCACTTACATCACAACCCTTTTGATTTAGTCCAAGTATATTATCAATTGAAAATCTATTATTTGTACTAGTCTTATCACAGTGTTTATTTCTTCTACTCAGAGTATCTACACGTTTCTCTTCTTCGTCGAAAATGTCCAAGCTGCTGCCATCTTCTGACATAAACGTGGCGTTGTCATTTGTTTCTGAACTACAATCTGAATTTTGTGCCAAATCTGAAGCTAAAATATCCATTATTCTAAAAATGAAAAAACATTCATATACATATAAAACATTTTCTAAATATATAGGGTAAGGTGAGAAAATTCCATAAAGAAATACAGGATCTTTCAAATAAGGCGATGATTTATTATAATGAGAGATTTTTTAGTTATAAGATCATATGATATAAAATAATAAATTTCTGGTAAAATCAACATTTCTTATTTTTAAATACTACGATCCACTGAATAATATACAGCAATTTTACCTTTCATTAAACCATTAAAAAAACAGCGAAGGATTGGGAGCCGTTTAAAAAAAAAGACAAATTGCCAATATTTTAAAAGGGTAAAGTGAAAATTACTGTATATTATTCAGTGGATCGTAGTATTTAAAAATAAGAAATGTTGATTTTACCAGAAATTTATTATTGTATATCATATGATCTTATAACTAAAAAATCTCTCATTATAATAAATCATTGCTCTTGGAATTAGAAAGTGCTAAGATAAATATGTATTTTCTCTGTTTCACCTTTGAAAGCTCAAAGGAATATGAGTAGGCTTATTATATATGATTTTGTTTATGGAATTGAGAACCAATGTTACGACATATTTCCACGTTGAAATTAATTTACATATTATTAGAATATTTACAAATTTCGATAAACTTTCTAACTTTAAATTAATATAATGTCGAATAACGCAACACCTTTGTTATCTTTTTGAATTATGACATATCAAGAAAATTGGTGTTCAGCTTCAGAAAATCGTACCATCTGCTTCTTTCTCTTTCTAATTTATTATTATTTTGATGATTTGATGCAGAAACGCATTTTTTAAAACCTCCTTTTAGATTAACCAATTTAAATATTTATTTATTCTAGTCAAATCAATCTGATAGACACTAACAAATTCTCCTTTTTAACCACAGATTTAAATCGGGGCTATTCGGTGGCCAATCCTCCGATCTAATAAATTTTGGTAATTTAAACTAAATGCGAGACGGGGCCTCAGTTTCCATTAACACATACGTGTTATTAATATTTTCAATTTCTAGCAGCATGATTTCAAGACCATCATAACAGTATAGCCTGTAATATATCTTAAAAACGTGGTTTACAAAAATCGCTCTTGTTTCTTACTGTGTACAAAATGTGATTGCGAAGTTAATAATCTGCCTGTATCAATATTTTTAGTGTACCTTAAGGTCGTTTTACATGCTGCAATTCTTTCCTGCAAGTTGCAATAGTCTTGAACAAAAGCATGCGCAGTGGCAAGACATTTGCACCTTTTATCAAACTGCGCGTGCCTTTGTTCAACACCATTGCATATTGCAAAGAAGAATTGCAGCATGTAAAACGGCTTTTATAGTTATAGGGGCTTTTCAGACCAAATAAAACATTTTTCTCTAACCCAGAAATTGTTTACGCTTTCATTCCTCTCAAATTTTATCTCCAAACTCGTTTGACTTTCGGGTCTTCTTTAGACATATTAAATTTTACTTATTACTGAATTGTTTGATTTTAGAACTTCTCTTCGAATAATCTTAGGATTTCGGTTTGGTAGGGCAGTTTTTGCTCTATCAATGCCTTTCTTCTACTTAAACCCTTAATATTTTCTGTATTTCATTCAATAACTAACAGTTCATAGCTGTGCCGTGTTTTTATGTAAATCTATTTTCCTAGGAGCGTGTGAAAAGTAAGCACTTTCCTCACGCATGTTAGTGCGGGTAATTAGTCTTTGTTGCACTAGTGCGGAAAGTAATTTCCGCACTAGTGCTTGAAAAAGACACATTATTTTTTTCAGCTGAATCAAAAATATTAAATATTATTTTTTTCAAAAATTATTAAAAAACAAGGTTAACAGAAAAAAACAATTCTCATCCTGATTTATAATTGTTCAATATCCCAAAAAATTCAAAAATTCATCCCAGTATTTATATTATAATTTTGACTTACATCGTTTTATAATCTCATATCATGCCAGCTAGCTTAATGCTAAGTAACCTTAGTCACAATTGTTTCAGCAATTCGCCGAAAAGCAATAACAACAATTTATGCGCCTGTGTGTGATTTAGTTTGCGTAGCTATTTGTAATTTTGTGCGTCTTTTAAGACGGTTTCGCAACTCAACATGCAAGAGATAGACGAAGATGTAATTCCTGAAAGTAATTTGGAAGAACCTGCAGCAGTCAGCTTACAGGTATTGCCTGAAAAATCCTGCCATAGGTATGAAAAAGAATACAAGGTTATTACACAGTGGTGTGAGAAGAGACAGGTAAAATTTCTTAAAGAAGAAGTATTTCTAGCCTATTTTGGCAAAAAATCTAAAACCTGCCAATCTTCAACGCTATGGTCAATTTGTTGCAATGCTCAAATTGATCATCAAAGCAAACAAAGGTGTGGATATAGGTAAATATTCAAAATTAACAGCATTTTTGAAACGACTAAAAAATTGTTTTTTCAATAGCGGAAATTGCAATTTTTTTCCGAGGCAACTGATGATGTCTATTTGTTTATTAAAGTTGCTACCATTATTTTATTGGCAGGCGCATGTCGTCGAGAAGATCTTACTAAATTAACCATTGATAACGTTAAAGACAAAGAGACCCTACTAATTATCAAAATTCCTGATACAAAAACTCACATTTCCAGAACATTTGTAATTGGTTACACCCTTATTCCATAATTTGACCATTGTATTTTAATTGAAGTTTGACTATTATAAGAAGCCAACACCAACAAAATTTTTAACTGCACAAGTCTAGGTTTAAAAAATAAAAATATTATAATTTTTTATGGAACACCACAGAGTCTGTAAGTGGCACAACTTATGCTTTAAAAAAATTGATTTTTCAAACTTCTATGGGGATGTTTTTACCCCCTTATCAACATATTTTTGCCATTGTATAACTGTAGTTTGATTATCAAGAGAAGCCAACACCACCAAGTTGTAAATGGCAGAAGTCTTGGGCTTTAAGTTACCATTATTTTAATTCTAATGGGGGTGTTTTCACCTTCTTATTTAGGCCATAATCTAATTATTACTACAAGCAACCACAATCAGAGTTTCTAAGTTACACAAATTCTGATTATTTTTATTATTGCAATAATTATTGCTGTATTAAAGCCGTTGTTTGACTTAAAAACTATTACAAAAATGTCTCCAGCAACGTTGCTGGACAAAAGTTCATTTAAAAGGAGGTTAAAAACATATTAAACATTATTTTAAATATTAAATTATGGTAAAACATGTCATTAAATAAATTAGAAAAAAGCAGATGGTGCGATCTGATAAATGTATAATTCAATCAATCACAATATCAATTAAAAATTAGAGAGTTTATTGAAATGTATAAATATTCTAATGATGTTAAATTTAATTTCAACGAGGGAATAATAGTAATATTGCATTTCAATTACATAAACAAGAATATCTTTATTGAGCCTGCTCAAATCTGTTTGAACTTGTGCAGTGTTCAAAGGTGAACCAGCGAAAATAAATTTTGATCTTAGCACTTTCTAATACGTTATCAAGTAATAGATGTATGGTAAAATTAACATTTCCCTTTTTTAAGGATCCACTGAATAGGATATAATAAGAGTGTTTCAATTGACATTCCGAATGAAGTTTTCTCGAAAATTAACGGGTATATCGAAATATAATTATTTTTATTATATTTGTAATTTATACGGCTCACTGAGATATGCAGGGTGCTTTACTTAAATTACAATTCCGTCAATTTTTCGCAAATTAAGAGGGATATCATGGTTACCAACACAAGTAATTGACTGTACTGATGAATGATGAAGACCTTAAGTCAGAAACACCTGTCTATAGTTGGCCAAATTTCAGGAGCTTTAGCGGTCATCACAAAAAATCCTTTTTCTATTATATACTAGTTCTTATCTTATATTCGCGTTAATCTTTTTTTACTCTATATATATATATATTTTTTTTTTTACTCTATATATATATATATATATATATATATATATATATATATATATATATATATATAAATATTTATAACATTAATAATAACAATCACACTGAAATCTTACCTTTTTAGTGCAAATATTGTTGAAAATGTTCCCCATTGACTTATTGGCACAGACCCAAACCGTGGTGGAATTCTTCGCTTACCCGTTCCAAAACTTCTGGCGCGATCTGTGCCCGAATCCTGATTTTCAAATATCCCAAATTTTCCAAACAAAAAATAATTTTTTTTATGAGCATACCTGAATGACTATTTTACACATTGCTCGCAGTAGCTAAAGTTTGTTTTTAAACGCCAATGCATTTTTTCAAGGATTTACATACTTTATACGTCGGTTCCATAAGAAATGCATTAGCTTTCAATAATTCTAGACACCAGCGTTGCTTCAGTCAGCGGCACCAAGATAGAATAGTTCCTTAAATTCTTTTGCCGCGGAACTAACGTCATTGATGGATACATATGGCTGCTGGCCACAGCTGGGATGTGTTGTTGTACAGTAGTTTATGAGTGCAATGCGGAAACGGAGTAAGTATTAGTATCTTAAGGTATAGCTCGATGGTGTAATGTAAAAAACAAAATCAGGATCGATCATAGTTGGCCGAGGAATATGCAATGACGTAACAGAAATAGACACTGTATGTTAAATGGAAGTAGTCCATCCTTTGAACAGCACCAGTAAAAGTTTTAAGTAGGCGACCGTGCTTAGCAATTTATATTGTCATAGTAACGAATTGTCAAAATGCCGATACAAACACTGTATAAACAGTGCTTAGTAAATAAATATTAACTAATATTAACTTTAATCTGCATTTGCATTTTTTACGGAAGAGAAGTAAACATTTTATACACTTCTATGATATTACGCCCCGAACAAAGGTACTTTTTACATCATACGCTTTTAATATCGTTAATTGCGTTGTGTGTAAAGTAATTTAAAATTTTTAAATCTTTGATTATTTTTTAAAGATGTATTTAACTGAAACGTTAAAAATCGAAATACTTATGATGATCGAGTATAGAAAAAGAAAAAGAAGTCAAGAAGAAGTTGCTGCTTTGTTTCATGAATGTCATCCAGATTTACCTCCTTTGTCGCGAAGTACAGTTAGCAAAATAGAAAAGCAATTTAGAGATTTGGGTCATGTAAGACATGTTTCTCGAAAAACAACCCCAAAAGTATCAGATGAGACTTAATTAAAAATATCCTTTTGAGTTATCAAGAAAACCCAATTATACCAGCAAGGCAATTATCTCGTGACCACAATATTGATCATAAAACAGTGTTAAAGATCACAAAATCTGCTGGCATAAAACCATTTAAAATGCAGTCAGTACAAGAGATATTGGAAGATGATTTAGATAGAAGGGTAGAATTTTGCGAATTAATGATGGCCGCATTGGACAACCGACAAATTAAAATAGATTGGATACTTTTTTCTGACGAAGCAACGTTTACTTTAAGTAAGTTTGAAAGTTGAACAGAAATGTATTTATGTTTAAAAGGAATTTAACACTTATTCTAGGCAATCTTTGGGTAAAGTCTTGAACCTCCAAATCAGAGTTTCGCAAATTTTTTGTCCTGTAAACCATTTGACGATTTTTTTTTGCAGTAGACTCCCCGCTTACTTAATATTAAATTGTTCTAAACTGTGTAACGTCAAATGTGTTTTTTTCACAGCCGAGAGTAGTAACACTCCTCACATTAAAAGGTTTTTTTCTGTAGAACCGTTTGTTACAAAAAAGTAATTACAATTTTATTTACACCTTTAGTAAAACGACTGATTTGTATTTTTTTTTTATTAAAAAAACTAGGGCAATATTAACTTACACATTGTGAATATTTTGATGAACGAAAACAAAGCAACAATTTTAGTTTTCTTAAAATTCATACCCAAATCAAACGAATATTTTTATTTTGGCAAAATAAATCAGAGAAAAAATATCAACTTCCAAAATTTAAAAAATGAAACGTAAATAATGTTGTTAATGAGAGGGATTAACCTGATGTTCTGATTATAATTGATCGATTGTTTTGATTAACATTTGGCATCAAATGGGTAAGGTACAATGTCATATATTCATGAATTGTTGCTATCATTGTAAGTTTATCCCTATTTACATCTCACGTACCTCCAAATGCCTTTTTCATTGACAAGGACCCTATGCAAGACGAAACCGACCATTCGGTTCGATTTCGACCACTTTGGGAATCATAGCTCCAAACCTATTAAGTCCTATTAACTAACCTCCATTTTAGGTTAATCGTCAACATTGCCGGTATTATGCAGACCAAAATCCTCATTGGATTGTTGAATGTCATTCACAGTGTAAAGGGAAAGTGAATCTTTAGGCTGGAATAATAGGAGATAGGATAATTGGTCCATTCTTTTTTGAGGACAACTTAAATGGAGACCTCTATTTAAATTTTCTTCAAACATTTTTAATACCACAACTGCAAACAATATTCCCTAATAATGGAAATCTAGATCCAAGGATATTTTTTTAACATAATGGAACTCCTCCCTACTTTGCAAGAAATTTAAGAGAGTTCTTAAATGTTGCATTTACAAATCGGTGCCGCGGTGGATAGAACGGCGAGGATTTAGAGGGCAGAGAAAAGAACGGTCTATGTAACGGGATCTGAAAATCTAGTAGATTTGAAGGCAAGAATTAGAGCAGAGATGCGTTTAATCGCGCCACAAGTTTTGCAACGGGTAAGGGAAGAATTCTACCATCGTTTGGGTCTGTGCCAATAAGTTAATGGGGCACATTTTCAACAATTTTTACACTAGAAAGGTAAGATTTCAATTTTATTATTATTATTAATTTTAATTATTAGCTTTCAAAAAAGTTGCCACAAAAGGTGTCTTCCAATTTAAAAAAAAAAGTTGCTTAGGGCTGCGCCCCCACTTTGGGGCCACAGTTTTTGTTTACATGATAAAAATGAAGCCTATTAAAATCTTTGGGTACCTATTTCAGAATTTTAGAGAAATCTTATTCCCGGATCTGCAATAAGCAGCGTTCCAGTTAAAATCCCCACCCTGTATATATCGAAGAAATAACATTGTCATCTCAAAAATCGTAAGAGGTACGAGGTTGGTGTTAAATTAGAGCAAAGTTACGCAATTTAATGTCGTATATATACCGTTGAATAAGTTGGAAAATTCCGACTACTTTCGAAATTATCCGTAAAAATCTGAAAATCGTTATTTTTAAAAAAAATTTTTTAGGAGGCAATTGAAAAGATATTACAAAATAAATTTTAGATCAGTGTAGCCACTTTTCAAACGTCTACAAGATGATGCACTCAGATTTAAAATCCGACGTTTCGTCTTTGAGGTTTCATCATCAACTTTATTTTTTAAATACGAACCTGGATATTTTATTTCATTTTTTACAAAAATCCAGGTCCGTATTTAAAAAAAAATACGTTGATGATATACCATCTTGTAGATGAGGAAAAGTAGCTATGAAAATTTATTTTGCAATATTTCTTCAAAGGCAGCCTGACAAAATAATAAGGAAATTTTAAATTTTTCCGATATCATTAGCTTTGTTTTTCTTATGGTATTTGATTTGAAATGCCAGTGATATCCCTTCGAATTTGTAGCACCTTGAATTTAAGGAATGATTCGTTCCGGATGAAGTAACGAGTAATAGGCTTTACTGATTTTTCTGTATATAAATGGCAGAAAAATATAACTTAAATTTAAACAGACCAGCTCTGGTATTTTAATTTAAGGCCATTTACAATTATTACAGTACATATATAAATCAATTATTATGCGTTAAGGACCAAGACTAGATAATGTAGTGACAAGCCCGAAATTAGACATTTCTTTCGATTTCATAAATATTATAATTAATATCTATTTAAAACCTTAGAATTTCTTTAATTTCTAGCATATGTTTAAAACAACATTAAAGTGCTGTAGAAGCATTTTAACACGAAAGTAAAATTATTGGTAGATTTTATGCATGCAATACAAAAAATATCCTGACTATTGGAATAAGTGTAATATTTTTTTTGCACTGGTAAAATATCTTATGGACTATAAATGATATAGATCTAAAAGTTGCTTAAAAGTATGCCGTAAAAGTAAGGAAGAAGGCCACGTGTAAAAATACAAAACTGTCCCCGCATCCTTCATTCGATGTGCTTACCTATCGACTTAATTATACTCGCAAATTACTTCGATTTCAATTTTTGTGAAACTAGTTAATATACATTTTAGCTTTAGAGCCCACAGTTGTAGTTAAAAGACAAATATATCTGTTTTCTTTTCTAAAAAAAAATATTATATGACATATAGTTTATCAAATCAGGTGCCATTGTCCTGAAAAATTTAGTAAAACTTTTAATCTTTTTAAATCCTGTGAAATAAAATGCTATGAAACTAATAAATCTTATGTCTACGTGTACAAATTGAAGGCAATACTTTACAATTTATAGTCTCAGTTAGTTGCATACTAAAATATTTCATTAAAACCATTATCTTTTCTATTAGATGTAATTCCGGACGCTACTCTTAAGTTACTCATCACACAGAAAATAAAGAAATGCCACGATAGTAGTAACCAGGCAGGTTACAAATTTCCTTTACAAATTATTCAATTTTAGAAACAACCAAGAAGAAATACCTATAAGAAACAGAAAGAGTTGGGCTTAATAGAATTAACTAATAAAGAAGTAAAACACAAAACTTAAAAGCTTTATGTACTTACCAAAATATTTCTGAATGTGTTTAAAATTTCCCACTTTTCACTACTTTCACAAAACTAATTACATTATCAAATAATGTCATTATTATGTATCGAAAGACGTAGAAATCAATTTTGATTACAGCGTATTTGCTTATGTACACTATTTCTGACAATACTTTGAAGTCATTTTAGAAAAAAATCTTATCCTTGCTTATTTGATAGATAAAATATGTGTTTACCGAATTGCATACAATCTGATAAACCACATCCTTATAGCAGCAAAGATCGTGTTAGCAATCTCTTGTCACTGAAAGACAAGCGATTATCTTGGTCCATTAGCCGCCAGTTAGCACCTCTGAGTAAGCTCCGCCTCTTATCATCAGCCCGCCCATCCGTTAGAGAAACCGGCTCTTACAGAGGCCTTTTAGAGTCGAGATTGGTGTTTTGCGTGCTTTTAAATGCTCTATCAGCTCTATTCGCGCCCAGTTTTATTCATTCTTGGTGCTGCCTATATACAGGGAAAATCTAATAATAGCGTATAAAGTATGAAGATTCTCTTTGAAAAATATTTTATTATTTTTCAATAAATGTTATAAATTAATACATTTTGATAAAAATGATTATAATAAAAATCTCTATGAAATTCGATTGTTTTGATTTCGATTTGATTCCTCTTTTTTTCTACTATTTTATTGGTTTAATATATCGTTAATAGACTAGTTCACAAATTTAAACTATTAACAATTAATAATTTAAAAAAAGGTTCTTAAAGAGGAAGAAATTTCCAAAAAAAAGTCTTAACGCCCGAAACTCTATCTCTATTATCAACAGTTTCGTCGCAATTAAGCCGTTACGATGCCCCAAAACCGACCGTAAAAAGAAAAAAAATATATACTATTAAATAATAATTTAAAAATAAACAAAAATCATGGTTCTATCTAGACACATTCAGAAAATGATCCAATTGTTAATTAACAATTTTTTAAGAGTTTTTTTTAAATCGGATAATGGTTAAACAAAAGTCACTAAAATTATTTCTCTTCGTGGAGACTTTATCACAACTATAATCTATGAGATTATGATATTGCGATGTTTTTAAGTATCATAATCTATTAGTTATTAATAGTTGAGGCTAACAAAAAACAATTTTTTTTATTAATTAATAACTAATAGATTATAAAAATTTAAAAAAATAGCCCCCATGAAGCCAAATAATTGTAGTGGCTTTTGTTTAACAATTATCCGAATTAAAATATAAGTGGAAACTTAAAAACAATGTTAATTAACAATGTTATGAAAAATCAGTAAAAACATTTTTTTTCAGCTGATTATTGTTTCTTCATATGTTTACATAATACCATAATAATTAATATTATATTTTTTATCTACTTATTATGACCGATTTTGAAACATCGGAAAGGCTTATCAACATTAAATTAAAATTATTAATAAAATAATAGAAATAGAATTCCGGGAGTCGGGACTTTTTAGTTAGAAATTTCTTATTCTTTAAGAATTCTTAAATACTAATAGTTTCGGAGTTAATCGCACACTAAACTCTTCTTTTAAAATCATAATTTGTTGTAACTTTCGAAACTGTTTATGTGCGGGTTTGAAACGTTTGCACATTTTTTATTTTCTTTTCATATTCTTTTCAGAAGATACAAGAATTAACACCGTTTTGAGAGTTTGTCTACTAGAGTATAAGTACTGTTCAGGCTTTTCTTAAAGAATAGTTGTACACTGTGCAGGTTCAATTTAAACCATGTAGTTCTATAGTATATTACATAACAAGGGCGATATATAACGAGAAAGATTAAGTTTGTAATAAGCTAATTAGCAGTTAAGTTGTGTATTATACGTTTTGTACTTCCATGTTTAAAATACTGGGTGAGGCGTTGTTTAAGTTTTAAATAATAAGAATAATTATTATCGATTTGAATCTCAAATCTCAAATATTAGACTGTCCAAACTGCTATAAAATTTGACATCCAAAATTGCCGCCTGTAGGCACATTCGATTTTGTGCTTTATTTTGAATAAATCTGGCTTCATATATAATGACAAAAACTTGTCAAAGTGTATTATACGCACTAAAAAAACACAAAAATATGTTTAAAAAAATATAGTAGCTGTCAGGGATTGTTTATTTCCAAACTTAATTTTTAAATTAAAAAAAGGAAAATCATGAATTTCATGAAAATTCTCTATCGCATAGTTCTATCAAGTTTGTGTCATTATATACGAAGCCAGATTCATTCATAGTAATGCGTAAATTCTTTTTGTGGCTACAGGTGGCCATTTTAGATGTGAAATTTGATAGCATTCTGGAAATCGTAATTATCGCTGCTATCAGCCAATACAAACATTAAAAAATGTCAGAAAAAAGAAGAATCAGAAATGTAGAGAAATTTCACGATTTAAGCGGTTCAGAGCTAACTTGATTGCCACACTATGCATCATAACGCACAACTGTGCAATATTATTCTTTGCACACAATTATACGAATGGTTTTACTTATTGAGTAAACTGTACGTAAAAGAATATTTACTAATTCAGTACAAAAAAATATATTTAATTATTGGACTGTCATAATAATGACATTATAAATGTTGGACAGAGTTCAAACGAAGTTAAATAGGAAGCAATTTTTTTCTTTATTTAAGGTTGTGACGTTTCATAGACACTTTCTATGACATATTGAAGCACTGTCGAAAAAAAGCACGGTTTCCAATTTTTAACAACTTTTCAAATCATTATTAACCCAAATATTTAAAATGTTTTTAAGTAAAACATTTGTGTCTTCGAAAATATCTTCAAATTAACAGTCATTTTTTGCCTTTGTACTGTGATTATTTTTAAGCAGCCAATAAAAACTTCATTTTTTGATATAGTTTATAAAGCCAAAAGAAAGTTAATTAATGAATGGAGGTTTTCACTTCACTTTCGTTACTTCACCAATAATATTAAGGCCTCTGCTACAGCGTGAAGTTTTTAAAGAGCGGTCGCCTTCAATTATCCTGAAGCTCACAGTCACAGAAACTTTTCGGGTGAAATATTTTGCGTGATAGTGGTAGAATTTACTGCATCTTAGTTTTGAATATACTATATTATTAATGCAACATTGTCGCTTCCCTCAGCCTACAAAACTAAATGTCTAGTCAGCCACTGCTTCTATCTATATCATTTCTTTTAGGTCATAAACTTTTTTCAGTGTATCACACCATCTGGTTCAGTTTTCATTGGAAATTAATTAAAAGAAGGCAAAGCGTTCAGTGGTAACCATTTTCAGATATTATAATGAATTATTAGTTCCTGAGTTTAATTTTTGTAAAAACTGAAATTAAATCTTCCCTAAAAAAGACTTACACTTTTAAATTTGATTAGAAATGTATCAGGTATTCTGTTCTCACAAGTAAAGAATCCTAAAGATAGCTAGTGAAACTGAAGAGACAACGTTAAAGAGATATACTATTTTCATAAGGTGTTAGACCGAAAAACACGATTTCTTAGGTTTCAAGTCTACTGAATATATGTATCCAAACATGTTTGCAGTACAAATGACATCTTCTAGAAACCTAAAAAACTTGCTATTATCTTAAAATACATACTCCATTGCCGTCTTGACATCAAACAGACGAACATCTAAAACGATGAATACTTGTCTTAGTCGCAAAAATCCCAAAAGCTGCAAATATGTGTATACGTATATAATATTCATTACTTTTCTGTTTCGTCAAAAAATTGATGATGCCCAATCTCACATAGCCGAAATACATTACCAGTATTCTGAAAGAAAATCACATTTTTTGTTTTGTATTGTGTGAGTCATTGTTTATAATATGTTAAGAAAGAAATCTGCAATTATCACAGCTTCTATTATTTTATTTAATTATAGCAGATAATGCCCATTAAATAAATACACTCTTCTAGTCAAAAAGAAAACTATGGGTATGGGAAAATAAACTTTTTTATGGCAATGTACTTTTAACTAAGTAAGTAAAAAACGAAGAAAGGTTCCGATTAAAGACGCGAAATACAAAGCTTGGAAAATGCCAAATGCGATTTTTTTAGTTTTCTTGGGTATAATTTCTTTTTCTGTAATGAAACTCCTTTTCCTTAACGTTTCGCTTATTTTAGTAGGCTTTTTCGAAAGTTAGTATTTATTTTTTTTTTGGCTTGAATTACATATTTACCTAAAATAATTTTAATAAAATGTACATATTGCTAACATTGATTTAGATTTACATTTAGAATATTATTAATCCAACAATACAATATTTCTATATACAAGTTAAAAAAAGGACTAAATAGAAACAAAAACTACCTCGAAAGGTTTTTATTATTTTATACATATTTTCAGTTTGTCTGCTTGCCAACTAATTGGTTAAAATTCAAAGATACTAAGAAATATATTTTTTCCTCCATTTTATAAAATTTAATCAATGAGTAGAATCAGTAGTTCAATATAACAGATCAAATCTATATAGAAATAAATAAATATAGATCATAAAATAATTTTATAAATTTTTTTGTTTGTTTCACTAAAGAGGTTTAAATTTAGATCAGGTCTAACTTGACAGTTACAGGTTCACACATTTTTAACAATTGAGCAAATAATTTTTCTAAATGTCACAATAATAAAATGGCAGTGACATAAGCGAAACATAACTGGCGAACTAAGAGTTTTATGTTCCATGGTAACTAGACCTGGTCTAACTCTTAAACTTTTTAGCGAATACGGAGGTGTCTTGCTTGTATTACCCGGGTATTTTTCTTTTTTAATTTCCTCGTAAGGGAAAGTATTGTAATCGTGAAAAATCATCCTCCGAAATTTTTGCAGATTTTCACGTTTCAGGGTCCCTAGACTAGAGTCGAAAAAAATGTTGTGTCGATGTGTCGGTCTGTCTGTCAGTCTGCCTGTGGGTCTGTCGGTCTGTCGCAGCATAGCTAAAAAAAAACGACTCACCCGATTGACTTTTGGTCAAAAATTACGTCATACGGGGATGACCTGGTATCATTTTGGTAAAGATCCAGTAGGGGGAAAAATGGCGGACTAATGAAATGTTAAAACAAGTATTACTAAAAACCTAATTATCTATTTTACTTCAAATTTTGCACAAAAATAAAGTAGTAGAAATTAACTGATTGGTAATAGTAACAAGTGAATTTTGCATGAAATTTCAGAACCCATAGAGGTGAATATTAAAAATAATGATAATAATTTAGTTTTATATGAGTCAGAACTGATGATTGATTGTCTGTATTAATATATCTAAGAATATAAATAAGATAATTAGCATGGCGCAGTCGTTCTAAGAAATATTCCTGTATCGTCACACATAATTTTAACATGAGAAGGAAATAATAGGCTTGATTTAATGAACAAGATTAGCTTTATAATGGGAGATAGTGGAGATCTTTATCATGTACAGGTAACCTGGCAGAAAATTGGAAGCTGGGGCGAGCGAGATTTGAAAATTACCTTATTGCATCTGAAATAATAAATAAGGATGAAAAAACGCAATGTACACAACGTCTTCATTACGTAGGAAACGAAGCATTAAAAGTATATACCACGTTTAAGTTTAAATCAAATGAAAAAGATAAACTTCCTGTATTGTCCATTGAAACACATTTTGGAGGCAAAGATAACACTGCATATGAAAGAAACAAATTCTTTTCATATAGACTATATAGCTAATCAAACTACTGGTGATTTTATTATAGAATTAAAGAAAATGGCTAGTACATGCAAACTAGAAAATGTACATGATAGTTTAGTTGTCACTATGATTACCCGTGGGATTAGTAATGATTCAGTTCGCAAAAGACTTTTACACGAAAACAATCTCACATTGTAAGAAGCGGTTGAGCTCTGTCATATTATTGAGGAATCAAAGTTTCGATCATTGACCACTGACAAAGCAGCAGCATATAACAGTTACGAGGACTTACATGGACGAGAAATTCAAGCAGTTTACAATAAAACGTTTCAGAGGAGAGACAAAATTAAAGGCTGTATGAAGTGCGCTCTTAAGCACTCTAAATAAATGTCCTGCATTTGGTAAAATAAGAAATTTTTGTAAAATTTCAAATCAGTTTGTTTCAGTTGGTCTTAAAAAGAAGAAATATGACACTAACAAGAGAATTATGCTTGAAATGTCAGAACCTCTAGAGGTAAATATTAAAAATAATGATGATAACTTAGTTTAACAAAAGTCAGATCTGATGTTTGATTGTCATTAATATACCTTATTTAAACTACAAATAAGATAACAGTTGGTACGAATCCAAGATGGCGAAACAAAATGGCGGCCTAATAAAACATTGAGAAAATCAGCCTAAAAAGCTACTTATTAGATTGATTTCAAATTTTGTGCACCTCTCTTCTCAGGTTTTACATATCTTCACGTTTTAGCGTCCCTGGCGGCAAAAAATACGTTTTCTCTATTCCGTCGGTCGGTCTGTCAATATGTCTGCCTATCTGTAAGCTCACGGTATAGCTAAGAAAGTACTCACCCGATTGACTTCAAATGTTGGTCAAAAATTAAGGGTTTTCTTAAATTTTACATAAAATTTTCTGTAACATAGAACAGAAATTGTAATATTTTGCTACGAATTCAAGATAAGAAATTGAAATGGCGGCCTAAAAAACAATCAAAAAAGCAGCCTAAAAAACTACTTATGTGATTGATTTCACATTTTCTGCAAGGATTAATTGCAATATAAAAAAAAACTGGTAAAATTGTATAATCATTCAAAATGGGGGTCAAATAAAATGTTTTAAAAATCAACGTAAGAAATATTTTTTTATTCAATAGACAAATTTTGCACAAAAATCACAAAAATTAATGTGACGTAGAAATAAACTGGTACGAATTCAACATGACGCAACAAAATGACGGTTTAAAAAAATCAGTGTAAAAACTAATTATTTAATTTATTTTAAATTATTAATCAACTTCCCAATGGACTAATTTCAAATTGTTTCCCATAACTATTTGTGGTATAGAGATGAACTAGTAAAACTGTGGTACCAACTGAAGATGGCGAAACAAAATGGCGGCTAACTAAAATATTTGTAATTTTGATTGTGTGCGTCACTAGATAAATATTCAAAAAATATTTTTATCAATTCTTTCGGTTTATTTGTCTATAATTCTATAACCTAGCACGATAAAATTAAAACAGCAAACTATTTAAAAAACTAGAAGAATAATGAATCAATGAAACTCCTAATTAATACCCTCCAAAGAGGATGCCTAATTCGTATTAATGTTCATTCATGACCCCTTAAAAGCAAATTAAAAAAAAAGATTGAACTCGCCCAAACTCAAGCCACGAATTTAAATCTGCCTCACGATGATTTGAGGTTAGCTTAGCATGGAATTTTATCGATGAACTTGGGTTAACTTAACGGCTAACCGGACAGATCCACCTAACAGTATAGGTTTTGTTAAAAATTCCTTGTTTTAAAATAGATTCACTTTTTTACATTACCTGAAAAAAGGTTTATAACCAGGGCTAACTAACACGCAATTCGATTTTCAGAACACAACTTCACCCAGAATTATAAATTTTGTAAAAAAAATTAAACACATCAATTGCAACGAAAGTCGAGAACGCTTCGAGTATATAGTGTGGTTAGCATATGAATGGTACTCGGACGCTCATAGCAGCTGCACAGCGCAGTGTTGTCATTTTATTAACCTTAAGGGTTATTTGCCGATTTGTGTTTGTGATAGGTTAAAAACAAATTATTTAGGTCTTTTTGAGGATAGTTCTAATATAATTTGTAGGTAATAAAATGACAAACAAAAATTCTAATTTTGTGTAAATAAAAAAATACCCTTGATCTGATTTATTGAACATGATGAGTGTTGTCTTTCCGCCAGTGCTGTAGAGCACCTTTAATAATTTATTTAATCTGATTTTTCATATTTATTTATATATTATATATATATATATATATATATATATATATATATATATATATATATTATATAATAAAAATAAATCGTAAATAGTGAAAACATGTCTGCGGGTAGACAGCTTTAATTTAAAAAATATTCAAAGCATAGATAAAAATGGCTTCATGTTTTAAATATATAGTTGAACTTAAGAATATGTGAAAGTTTAATACATCGATATTGCTAGGATTACTCTAAGTATCTAAATTGCGCTCTATTATTTAATATTATAAAATAATTAGATCTAACAGCTGATATTTCTAACTATTTTCCGCCTTCCCTGTAACAGAAATTTCCTCCTGAGAGCTGCATGACGCTTCCCTGCTGCCACCCGTACCTATTATAAGATTCCCACACTACTCAAAATCGCGCGATGTTGAACAGGCCCATTAACGCTTTTGTGTTATGGTTATTTAAAGCTCGAGATGGTTAACAAGAATTTTCGGGGTGTAAAATTCTCTTTTATAGGGTGGTCTGAGGCTAATAATCGAAAACATGAACATCTGTGAATTTTTATAGAGAACACTAATTAATTATGGGAATCTCTACTTACAAATTACGTGAGCAGGTATTTTAGGGACATACTATGAGTAATAAAATACGTTTCTCAGGTTTATTAGAACCGGATCTATTTTCGAGTATATGATTTTTTTGTTAAATTAGCTTGGAAAAATTCATTGTCTACCGATATTTTATAATAGATTCTTTTTATCTATTTAATTTCATAACAACATTTTCTACTTCTCTCCTAAGGGGAGAGTACTTTAATTGTGAAAACCTTACCCTCCAAGATTGTTTCGAATATTCACGTTTCAGAGACTATATAGATGACGAAAAATGTTATTAGTTATCTAAGTAAAATTTTGTACAATTTATACTTCCCTCATAAAGGGAAAGTATTGTAATCGTGAAAAAATCACCCTCCGAGATTTTTCAAATCTTTACATTTCAGGGCACCTAGATGACGAAAAACATATTTTCTCGATTCCGTCGGTCTATCTGTCTGTCTATCTGTCGGGCTGTCGGTCTGTCTGCTCGCGGCGTAGCTAAAAACTACTTACCCGATTGACTTCAAATTTTGGTCAAAAATTACGGGTGATATGGGGATGACCTGCTAATATTTTGGCAAAAATCCCATATGGCAAAACAAAATGGCGGCGTAGTGAAATGTTAAACAAATTATTATTAAGAAAGTGCTTATCCAAGTTATCTCAATTTTTACACAAAAATCAAGTATTATTTGATTCCTAACTGGTAAAAATCTTAGTACGAATTCAAGATGGTTGAACAAAATGGCGGCTTATTAAAATATTTAAAAATTCAGCCTGAAAAAACTATTTAATGAACTGATTTCAAATTGTGTGCCATAACTAATTGTAGTATAGAGATGAGCTAGATAAAGTGTGGTACTAATTCAAGATGGCGGAACAAAATGGTGGCCAAATAAAATGTTTGTTATCTGAAAAAATCCCCGGTCAGGTTTTACACATATTCGCGTTTTGGCGTCCGTAGAGGCCAAAAATATGTTTTATCAAGTCCCTCGGTCCGTCTGTCAGTTTGGCTGTGTGGCTGCCAGTTCGTGGCATTGCTTTAAAACTACTCATCAGATTGACTTCAAATTTTAGTCAAAAATTAAGGCTCATATGGAGATGACCTTATAATATTTTGGTTAGAATGCAATATGCCGGAACAAGATGGCGGCCCAGTCATATGTGAAAGAAATTATCGCTAAAAAATCTAATTATCCAATTTATCTCAAATTTTGTACAAAAATCAAGTAGTATGTAGGAATCGACTGGTAAAATTTTTATATGAATCCAAGAGGATGGAACTAAATAAAATATTTAAACATTCAGCCTGGAAAAACTACTAAATTAACTGGTTTCAAATTGCGTCCCATAACTAATTGTAGTATAGAGATGAACTAGTAAAACTGTGGTATTAATTAAAGATGGCGGAACAAAATGGCGGCCAAATAAAATTTTTTAATTCTGAAAAATCACCAGATGCCAAAAATATGTTTTATAAATTCGGTAGGCCCGTCTGTAGGTTTCTCTGCCTGTCTGTCAGTTAGCGTCATAGTTAAAAACTACTCATCAGATTGACTTCAAATTTTAGTCAAAAATTAAGGCACATATGGGGATGAACTGGTAATAATTTGGTAAAAATCTAATAAAAAAATTATTACTTAAAAAACTAATCATACAATTTTCACAAAAATCAAGTATTATGTAGGAGTCAAATGGTAAGATTTTGGTATGAATACAAATTGGCGGCTTAATAAAATATTTAGAAATTCGGCCCGAAAAAACTACTTAATGAACTGATTTCAATTTGTGTACCATAACTAATTGTAGTATAGAGATGAACTAGTAAAACTGTGGTGCTTATATATACATATACTTATACAAGCTGGCGGAGCAAAATGGTGGCAAAATAAAATTTTTGTAATTTCAAAAAATCAGCAGGTTTTTTATATCTTCGCGTTTTAGCGTCCCTAGATGTCAAAAAATATATTTTATTAATTCCGTCGGCTCACCTGTCGGTTTGTCTGTCTCTCTGTCAGTTCGTGGCATAGCTTAAAAACTACTTATCAGATTGACTTCAAATTTTAGGCAAAAATTAAGGCTCATATGTATGGTAATATTTTTGTAAAAATTCAATATGCCGGAATAAGACAGCGACTTATTATTAGTGAAAACTAATTATACAATTTACCTCAAATTTTGAAAAAAAATCAAGTGTTACATAAGAATGAACTGGTAACATTGTTGTATGAATATAAGATAGCAAAACAAAATGGCGGCCTAATAAAATATTTAAAAAATCAGTCTGAAAAAAAACTACTTATTAGATTAATTTCAAATTTTGTGCAAACATTAAGTGTGATATAGAGATAAGCTGGTAAAGTTTTATTACGAATTCGCGATGGCGGAATAAAATGGCGGCCAAATAAAAAATTAACGTAAAAAATCTTCTTATTCAACTGACTGTAAATTTTGGTGAAAAATTAAATATGATATAAGGATAAACTGATGCGAATTCAACATGACGTAACAAAATCGCGGTGTTTGGCAATGTAAAAACTACCTATTGAATTCATTTTAAATTATGACCAAAATCAAGTGTGGTATAGGTAGAAACTGGTAAAATATTCACAGCGATCCAATATATTTGAACAAAATGGCGTCCAATAAAAATGTTTGAAAAAACAGTATATATGTGTTCCAAAATAACTTTGTACTGAACTAAATTTGTCCACACTTCACTATTCCTAATAAAAGGAAATATTCATAATGAGGAAAATGCCGGGTAAAGGAAATTACCGATTTCTCTATATATATGGACATGAACCCGCAGACTTGGTAATAATTTGGTAAATATCCAATAGGACAGAACATGTCAACCTAATAAACTGTTTAAAAAAGTCAATGTAAAAAACTGCTCTCTTAACTAGTTTCAACATATTATGCGTGACATAAAAATTAACTGCTGAGATTTTGATATGAATGACGTAATGACATTCTTTTATTAAAAAAAATAAAAATAACACGCTTTATTTCGAAGACTGAAAGGGCTGTGTATACGTGTCAATGTACCGAAACAAAAAGGTCTGTCTGTATAATGTGTATAATATCCAAATCCAAAATTATAGCAGACCGCTTTTGACTAACTAGTCATCATCAGTGCTACCTACAAATAAGTACATCGGGTAATAAAACCCTTCAATTATAAAGATGGTGGACAAGACCAAAAAGTCGAAAAGAAAAAGATTGAATCAAACAATATACTTACTCGTCAGCGAACAGGCAGACAAATACATGGTACTAAACAGAATACTTAAAACTTTTTAAATTTAACAAAAACAAAACAAAAGTTGATGAACACCAAATTACATTTTATTTTTTTTATATTTATTACTAAAAAGCAGCCATCGTTTATGTAGGGATGATGAAACAGAGAAATGGAAGAATCTCTTTAACAGAAAGCAAAAAGAAAATTGAGAATCGACGGGGTTGCCTAATTTATATGGAATTAAAACAACTACAACTGTAAAAAAGAATGATAATGAAGATTTCGGATGTCCTCTTGGTAACCACAAATGTCGGTTGTGTTCCTGTTGGTGAGCCTGGTGTGGTTTTGCAGTATTAAGTTTTGGTGCTAGTAGAACTCGTCTCTCAACTAGTTGACTGTACTGATAGAGACGTTAAGTCAGTGTCGTGTCTATAGTTGGCCAAGCCAAATTTTAATATGCTCTAGCAGTCGTCCCAAAAAAAATCATTTTTCTGCTATATTATAGTTCTTGTCGCATTAATCTTATCTACTTTAGATTTAATTACTCTTGGGTTATGAGTTTCGCCACAGTGCTATATGCTGCTCCGTGGTAATAGAGTATCAAGTCCGGCCATGATCTCGGATGTTCTCTTGGTAACCACAAATGTCGGTTTTGCTCCTGTTGGTGATTCTGGTGTAGTTTTGTTGTATTAAGTTTTGGCGCTAGTTGTACTGGTCTCTCAACTAGTTCATTGTACTGATGAAGACCTTAAGTCAAAAACACGTATCTACTTTTTATTTTCTACTATATAATAATTCTTGCCACGCTCATCTCTTTCTACTTTAGCTTTATATTTATTATTATTCCTACAAAGTTTTTTTTAAATAAAAACCCAGCAAAAAGATTTACATAGATATAAACCTCATTATATACATTGAAATTGATTTTAAAATCACTAAAATTGCGCACTATAATAAATTTAAATAACATTTTTTAAAAAACATCTTTGCTGATAATGTAGTGACTTAAAATAAATATGTATATATATATATATATATATATATATATATATATATATATATATATATATATATATATATATATATATATATATATATATATATATATATATATATATATATATATATATATATATATATATATATATATATATATATATATATATATATATATATATATATATATATATATATATATATATATATATATATATATATATATATATATATATATATATATATATATATATATATATATATATATATATATATATATATATATATATATATATATATATATATATATATATATATATATATATATATATATATATATATATATATATATATATATATATATATACTACGTTTGATAATTAAAATGTGTAGATTCGGCAAAAACCTTCATAGACAATGGATGATGTCGATGATTTTCTTGAAACCTTTCCCGTTGTTGCCTTTAAATAAGATTTCTTCTCTCCGATCTAAGAGGTTTGTGCGGTTTTCATCGGAAAAGTTGTCCAATGAATTATTAAGTTTATTTTGTATTGTTTATAATTTAAATAATAGTATATATAATTAAAAATAAATATTACAGATATTTCAAAATAAGTATTACAGAAATTCGAATCATTGTTGAAAAACGGTCAATGGGTACAAATATTCACCTTTTTGCACGCCTTTAAAAAAACCTGCTTTAAAGGAACTATTTTGAACCTTAACAAATTAATATTAAAACAATTTCTTAGAAAGCTACAACCTATCACCTGCTTACTTTTTTTAAAAAAGAAAATCTATGCCTTATTTAATTTATTTAAAATTATTGAATGTCCACTTCGAGCGTTGCTTACATATATATATATATATATATATATATATATATATATATATATATATATATATATATATATATATATATATATATATATATATATATATAATTTATGAGTATATATATATATATATATATATTTTTATCGGGTTTCATTTTTATACTCATACTTTACAACCCAAGCATTTTGTAGATCTTAAATATAATATCTATAGTTTGTTAGCGAAGTATGATATGAATTTTTTGTCATAATTTAATTTAAGTTTATAAATGGTATAGAATAGTGGAATAAGAAATCCAGATCCATATTTAAACCCTAAATTAAATTATGACAAAAAAGTCATATCATACTATTTGATTTTTTTGAGAAAATCCGTATTATTTGGAGAATTACGAAAAAACGCCATCTATTCACCACTAATAAAATCATTACGGTACAGTTAATAATAGCTCCACGTGAAGAGCAAAAAAGCGCTTATTTTCTGACGCCAAGTTCAATATAATCGATTCATCCAAAACCGAGAGCGTTTGAAAGAAAAAAAAATTGACCTTTCCCAACCAATTTATTATTGAAACAAATGATAAACAGCAAAAAGTTGCATAATTGCCTGAAGAATACAATGCTTATATTTTCGACAAACCTTAATCAACTTGAAAATAATTTCCAGCGCTTTTTCTTGGCCGATTTACCTAAAAATACCTTTGCCCATAATTCTTTAATCAACGGTTACCGAGTTACGGCCGAAGACCATTCTTAGAGAAACAGCCAGTACAGACAGAAAGGCAGACTGACCGAAATGGAAGAACATGTTTTTCGGGGTAAAGGAACCCGAAAACGCAAAAATCTGGAAAAAATATCGGAGGGTGATTTTTTCACGATTACAATATTTCCCTTTTACGAGGGGGGAAGTAAAAATTACAAAAATAATATTGAAGCGCTATGAAAAGTGAATGAATGTTTATACGTATGTATATTAGATCTGACTAAGTTGTAATGATGAAAAATCTATTTGTTTCATTCTGAATGGTTGTTAGAGATGTTAATAAAACATATGTATTGCCATAAATTCTTATTTCCGCATGAGCAACGGTAATTTCGACTTGACAACACGATAAAGAAATAAAGCAAACAACACAGTGGGAAATATATATATATATATATATATATATATATATATATATATATATATATATATATATATATATATATATATATATATATATATATATATATATATATATATATATATATATATATATATATATATATATATATATATATATATATATATATATATATATATATATATATATATATATATATATATATATATATATATATAAATATCCCGGCCCTATCGGGCAGGATGGAAACAAGAGTCGGTAGAATCTGAATTATATAAATTTGACATGGTTTACCCTTTGTTTTGTAATTAACCGCTTTAAGACAAATTAAAAACGATTTTGGGTACTGCTTCATATTCCTAGGGCTATCCTGTATAATACAAGAAAAAGTAATGGCGTGTTTGACCGTTTGCTAAAAAATCTAAAGGCTCTTTTTTTTCGTTTTTAGAGAGTTGTATAATGAAAAACATGTTTTTATTAAAGAAGTTTGTGGTTTTTCCCGTTTCTAGAGAGCTAGCCTTTTAGTACTACCCTGTGTTCTGGACAAACAGTGTTTTGTATGCTACAAAAATAAAGTAAGTTTGACGTGATTCACCTTTTTACGAAATATTACATTTTTTTAATATATAATAAAAAAGTTTCTACGCCAATGACTACCATGTTTCAATATAAGTACATTTACCCTAGACCTTGCTGTTTTCAATTTGATTGTTATCAGTTAGTGCGTTCTCAAAATATGATTTCTGAAGATATCGTTGCGCAAATTTTGTTTAGATACACACATACGCATACTCACACCTACACACACACGCACACACACACACATCTGTACAAACATCGCGTCCATTTAACCTCTACGATTGACCTTCGGGCTCACTTCTTCCCATACGTACTGTTACCGAGCTAGAGCCTGCCAAATGTCAAAAAACGCGAATTTCTAGAAATATTCAGTCCAGGAACAAAGGAAGTGAGCCCATTGTGCCGACTCTTGTTAAGATGAAGAGAAATAAATTTAAAATAAATATTTAAACATTGTGCGAAAAGGTGAATTTACCGATTTTTTTTTATTTTTTGTAACTTTATTTACAGAATTCATGGAAATATCAATTCATAAAAAGTAGGTTCTCATATTTGATTTTTGTGCAAAATTTGAGGTACATTGGATAAGTAGTTTTTTAATAAGTGGTAGTAGTAAGATGGGGGGACAAACCCAGCAACTAGGCCTAAAAGGCCCTTTTCGCTAACCCCGGTCCCACACACCCCACTTCAATTCTCTACGAAGGCGGCCCCCGTCGTTCTAATGAAGCCATTTGTCGTCTCTATATACCCTTAATTTTTGACCAAATCTGAAGTAATCTGGGTGATTAGTTTTCTACTTCGCTTTGAATAGACAAGTAGCAGGCCGATGGAATGGAGAAAGCAAAACATGTTTTTCGGCATCTAGGAACCCTGAAACATGACTTTCTGTAAAATCTTGGAGGATGATCTCCTCACGATTACAATACTGTCCTCTTGCTCCCTGCCCTGCGCAGGCCCTGTTCCAATTTGTATTAAATCCCGACTTCTAACTCTAATTTAATAAATTCCGAAATAAAAGTTGGAATTTAATAAGTTCCGAGATAAAAGTCGGAATTTAATAAATGCCGAGTAAGTAACTCGGAATTTAATAAATGCCTAGTAATTAATTCGGAATTTAATAAATTCCCAGGTCTAAGTCATAATTTAAAAAAAAATATTTTTAAAAATACTTTGGCCCTTCTAAGCTTTCGTAGAATTTAATTATTGGAACGACCATGACCGTCTTAGATCTAAGTATAATGTACAGGGTTTTCGGTTATTCAGAAGCATAAGAAATTATAAGGTAAATGATATAATTTCTTATGCTTGCTTAAATAATATTATTTATATTATGTATCGAAACATTCCGTAGACAGACTAGTCTACATGTTGAGGTATGTAATTATATTAAATATCTGCTTCAATTAATTTAAAGTTAAATATTTTTATTCAGTTGCGAAAAAGCCAAAAAAGATTTATGTTCTGATATCTGTAGAAATACGAACTTTAATTTTTAACCAAAAACCCCGTACGGTTACATTATACCGTGGTTGTCTTTTATAATGACTGAGCTCTGTAATATATAATAATATATAATTTCCTTCGACTTTCCTCAAATTCCATAGTGTTGTTGTACCATGTTTAAATACGCTCTTCACCGTGCTTTTAGAGATACCTCCTTATTGTATCGCTACAGCAACTAGTACCTATTGTTAGCAGCCTGCTTCACGACGGTACACGATCTGCCTCAGGTTGTCACCCTTCAAAATATTAGTCGCGCTCGACGGTTCAATTATTAGACGTCGTCCGTGACCGGAATGGGTCACCACCGGAGGAAGTTTTTAATAATAAAAAACTTGTATTTTATAATTTATTTATGTTCCTTGTACCAAATTATGTAGTTATATAGTTATTGAATATTGACACAAAACGGCAGCAGCGGCGTAAAACAGGATCATTTGAATTTTTAAGAAATTGTTTTATTTCACTCTTGTCATGAACAAACAACAAATATTTAACAACAAAGATAGGAAGGTGCACAAATCTTTTTAACAAATTATAAGAATACAAAACTTCGAAAATTGTTAGGTGCAGCAAAAAAAATATTAATAAGAAATGTAATGTTTGGTTTATTATATTTTTGCTGTCAGCGGAATGTTAAATGCGTAAGTGCTCATTTTGAACAAATTTTTCCACTTTTTTATGTATTTATGTGCCCATTATGCCCCCTGTTTGCGCAACTTCAGAAATATTGGTTTGTTTTATTACGGCAGCTAAAGCAATTGTACCATAGGTAACGGTACATTTTTCGTTTAGAAAACATAATCAAAACGAATTATGCAAATACAATATTTTTTATGTTTGATAAAACCTCATTCTAAAATGACTGTTTTTTTCCAGAATGCAAGTGTGTTTGAAATACCTACTTTTGTAGAATTAATATTCCATATTTCATTCCGGCACCCGGAGTCTTTTAGGACTGATTAATTAATTTATCTGCCAACATAAAATATATTTTCGCGAATGTTCCACTTTAGAAACTGCAACACGACAGTCCTCATATCTAATTTAAAAGCACTCTTAATCTCACAAAACAAAATCATTTATCAAAATGCCTGTTTCCATCAATTATCGCAACAATGGCGGACAAATGCAGATCCTTGGGTAAATTGAAACCACTTTATATACATTTATACGTTTATTGGTTTAGATGTTTTTACATTTACCACTTGACATAGAATGCATGTAAAAGTGACTGATATGTTATTCATGCTGTTTTATTCAAAATTAATGGCGTATTGTTTAAACCTTTTATATACTATATTTTTGATATAAAAAGTTTACACATAATAAAAATGTAAACGAATCGATTTAAATTATCACAAAAAACACCTATTTTCTTGGAGTTGCATACCTAAAATTTTATTTTTGATTTAAAGAATTTAACTTAAGCCGGGGCGTAATAATAACTTTTTGTTAATATCCATTCCCTGATGTAAAAAATTAAAATTCAGTTTGCTCGTAACTAGGCACAAGTTATAAAGAATAAGAAAAAAGAACAATCTAAGAAAATAAATATTCTTTTATTTAATAGGCAACTATATGGAAGAAAATCAAAAGTAATTACTAATTTCTTTCTAATGTGACATGCTCTGCCTATATCTTGTTATGCTCTTGAAATCAAGTGCATACAAATATGTAGTAATCCAAACATCTATTAAAGTGAAAAATTAAAATTCAAGTATATTTTTTCTTGTTACTTTCATCGTAAAAGGGAAGTATTGAATTAGTGAAAATATCACACTCCCAAATTTTTTGAGATCTTTACGTTTCAGGGAGCCTAGATGCCTAAAAACATGTTTTCTCAGTTCTGTCGGTCTGTTTCTCTGTCTGTCGGTCTACCTCTTCGCGGCATAGCCCAAAACCCGGATTGCCTTCAATTTTTTATCAAGAATTATAGGTTATAAAGGAATAAATTCTAACATTTTGATAAAATCCAATATGGCTGAATAAAATGCCGGCCTAATAAAATGTTAAAAAAATTAACAGTAAAGAACTACTTATTCAATTTACCTGAAATTTTGTACAAAAGTATATATGTAAGAATGAAGTGGTAATTTTTTTGTAAGAATCTAAGATGGCAAAAGCAAAATGGCGGCTTAAATAAAATATTTATAAAATCAATCTGAAAAAACGACTTATTAGATTTATTTAAAATTTTAGGAAAGAATTGAGTATGATATAGAGATAAACTGATAAAATTATGGTACGAACTCAATGTAGCAGGGTTATCGAGCGGTTGATTATTATATTTAAAATTATTTATTTATTTTATTTATTTATTTGAGACGTAGCGGGCAACCCTGTCACAATACTGAAATTAACTAATATATGATAAGTAAAATCAAAGGTATTCTGTAGGCTTCTTCGTAGATGATAATTTACAATTTTATTAAATATATTTGTTAGTACAAATTGGATAAAATATTTTATCTCACCTATTCTGCGGCCATATAAACTCGAACAACAGCAAACTGCAACAACGATGGTATCTTCTTCTTGAATAAATATTTCTTTAGCTATCAGGTGGTTTATTTAAATAAATGATTTGGTTTTTAAAAACAACTTAAAAATCTATTAACAAAAATAAAGAAAGTGAAATGCTGTACAAAAATAATACTTAAACCTAATAACAAAAAAAAGTATTTAAATTTAGAAAAATGAGGGAATTATCTTAAAATCCCCAACCTTAGTACAAAAGAAAAGAAAATAAGAATCTTTAAATAAAACGTAAATTTTAACTCTAGAAAACCAGTTACTCCCCAGATAAATCATAGAATGAAAATAAAATATCTTTGAAAATCCCGTAACTTTAATATCCCACTATATACGTAAAGCCCCATAAACCACCACAAAAGAAGAATTTAAGCTCAACTATAAGAATCAAAACTCTGACACAGACTGACTTTTAGACTTCCCGTAAAATACAAAGTTAGCTCAGCTATTACTAGATCCACCCCTTAGACCAATCCCCTCTTTGATTTTATTAGTCAGGACAAAACGAATAAAGCTGTGGATGGTGAAGCTTAAGTCCCTACTCTATACTTTACGTTCAGAACTTCGTTTTAGAGACACGAGGTGTCACCCATGATAATTAAAAATGAATAAATAGATTAATAAAAATGAAATTCCCTTCAATTCTTAGTCCTAAGATTATGTATATAATCTAATATATAAGCCAATACTAACTGATCCACAATATGGGTCCGAAAAGTCATGGCGAAAAAAAGGCCCGAAAAACCCTTTCAGTTTATCTTTTCTGCAGGGAAAATTATGCCCCAAAAACATGGCTTTTCGGTAATGTTCCTATTACAAAATACTCTATTGTATTTTTAACATTGCAAATTGACCATTTATTATCATTGCATCGAACCAAATAAAATGTTTCAATTAATATTTTCAACAGGTTAAATTAAACAGACCACAGAAAGATTATCATGAAACAGGGAAGATATGGGATCATAAACCCTCGAAAAGGAAGGCATAAATTGTAACCTTTTAAGAACGTTCATCCATAAATCTGTCTATACTTTAGATTGTAGCATTTGAGTTATATGATACTTATCTAGGGTTTTAAATTCTCGAAACTAATATTAGATAAATTTACTTATAATTCTTGTGAAATAATCAAGCCTGATTAAGTGTGAACGTGAGAACCAACAGTTTTAGTAACATATTGCTTGAATTATATTTAGAATATATAAAAATTTATACTCTATACTATGATTATAGTCTATTCTGTTACATCAAGATGACGTAATTGAGAAATCACCAGTGGCGGCTCCATAGGCCATACGGTCAATGACCCTCCAATAAATATTTCCAAACAGAAAATAATAAATTTCTTTTATTATTCTAAGCGTGTAAACTCGTTGAACGGTCACTTGATTCCTCGGCACTCGTCGATGCCTCGCGCAGGGATCTCCGGAGGTTTGGTTTCGTTGGATCACGAGGCTGACGGCCCGCGATGACCACGTGGTTATAAGCGGAGGCAAGTTTTTCCCGAGTGTTCCCGATCGAATTTGCATAGGAGCGCATAAGTAATATACGGCTTACGTTGGCAAATTTTGGGTCAACAGCCGCGCCGAAGAAACCTAAACATTTTTGTCAGTTGATGCGTTTAACGTTCATCATGTGATAGGTTGTGGTTACGACTGCGTATTTTTATAGAAATTATTTTATTTTCAAGACTTGTTTGTTGATTTAGTTTAAATTAATTGAAAAAATTAATGTTTTAAAGAATGGTAGCCACAGTGGTTCAAAATATTAAGACTTCAAAAGCCGCCAGTGAGCTAAACTTTGAGAAAATTTAAGGCCAGTTGTCGACCTGTGCCAGAACTTAAAATTCGGCAGACCAGTAAAAAGAAAAACAAAAAACGAAATCATTATTTTAGTAAAAATATGTAAAATTTGTGTGACTGGATATGCGATTGTGAATGGATAAGAGCATTTTATTGCTCGTGTCTATGATTTTTTCAGATGACTCTTTGTGGTGTAAAATATAATAATTAGGAAATTAGGTAGGTATTAAATCAATAAAGGTATTAATCATTAATGAACCAACTAGAATAACGTCCTCAAGTTCAAAACTTCTTGATCATATTATTATTCCTGAAAATTTTCCTTTGATAGAATGTGGAACGAGACTTGTATGTTTTTCTGATCATGAGCTTGTTTTTGTCAAAATATTTATAGATTTTTCTATAAACCAACCTAAACCAATTACTTTTAGAAATTTTAAAAGAGTTGATGAGCTTCTACTTTACGACCATCTTAGGTCCATCCTCTGGAATAACATTTTTCATATTAATAATATTGATGGAAAACTGGCTTTCTTTAATGAAAATATTAAAACATTAATGGACATACATGCCCCTCTTCAGACATGTGTTTTTAAAAAACCACATAATCCCTGGTTTGTTGATAATATTGCGAGATTAGTATCATTAACGAACAAAGCAAAAACTAAATTTAGAAGAACTAAAGCCGAACAGGATCGTCAAGAATACATTCAGCTAAAAAATTTTAAAAACAAAGCAATAAAGAGAGAAAAAAGGGCTTACATTCGGCAGCAAAGTCAGTTAGGGTCCAAGAATGCAAGTGCTTTACATAACCTTCATATATATCAAAAAAATAAAAATATTTCTAGTATTCCTGACGACATTTCTGATGTGAACTTAATTAATCAACACTTTGTGTTCTCTATTCCGAATCAAAATATTGATTTACATGGCTTTGAAGCTATGTATAGCGGTACTAAACAAAATATCGACTCTTTTTTATCTTTTAAGTTTATCTCGGAGAAAGATGTTTCAATTTCCCTGTTTTCTATAAAATCCTGTGCTGTCGGAGCAGATGGTATCCACATTAATTTTATAATTATGTGCTGTCCTTTTATTCTTAAATATTTAACGCATGTAGTTAATTTTTGTATTGAGCACTCAGTTTTTCCATCTGATTGGAAAACAGCGCATATTATACCTTTACTTAAGGTTAGCAAACCCTCGGGATATAATGATCTTAGGCCGATAAGTATCCTGCCAGTCCTGTCTAAGATACTAGAATATGCAGTTAAACGTCAACTAGTGGAACATATTGAAAAGTTTAAGATCCTTCCTGAAACACAATCGGGATTCAGGGAGGGACACGGGTGCGCGCGACGGCTTTACTTAATGTAACCGACCACATTTTTACGGCTGCTGATAGGGGTCTATGTACAATTTTAATTTTACTTGATTATTCCAAGGCGTTTGACACCTTGAATCACGCGGCTTTGGAAATAATACTAAGATTTTGCGGTCTAAGTCAGTCTGCTGTGCTTTTTTTCAAGAATTATCTTAAAGATAGGAAACAAGCTGTTGTGCTTAATGGCAAGTCCTCTCACTATCTATCCATTACTAAGGGTGTACCGCAAGGGTCAGTTTTGGGTCCCATATTGTTTACTTTGTATACTTCTATGTTGCCTACCTTCATAACTAACTGTAATGTACAAATGTACGCTGACGATACGCAAATATTTTACTCTTTTCATCCGAATGCTGCAGAATATATATAAATAC
This sequence comes from Kuschelorhynchus macadamiae, assembly GCA_030620095.1. NCBI lineage: Eukaryota > Metazoa > Arthropoda > Insecta > Coleoptera > Curculionidae > Kuschelorhynchus > Kuschelorhynchus macadamiae. Next base: position 686,955 of record JAUTXW010004716.1, read on the forward strand.
GGATCTGGATATTATTCGCAGAGTTTCCCTTGATCATTGCTTGAGATTAAATCCGAACAAGTGTACAGCTATGTTATTTGGAAGGCCGGGCGATAGAACTAAGGTTTCGGGTAGATTGGACATTCGCATTGACAACCAGCGGATACCATTTAAAAATGAAGCTAAAAATCTGGGACTGATTTTGGATTGTGATCTAAGGTTCGAAAAACATATTTCGAATTGTATCAAAAAAGCAATTGTTAGATTAAAACTTCTTTATAATTCAAGGCATATTCTTGACTTAAATTTAAAACGGATTTTATGTGATTCTTTGGTGCTGTCGATTTTCAATTATTGCGATGTTGTGTACGGACCCTGTCTCTCAGCCACGACGGCGCAGCGGGTGCAGAGGATACAAAATTGCTGTCTTAGATTTATATATGTAATAAGAAGACGTCAGCCTGTGAGTCACAAACTTTTCGAATCTCGATGGCTTAACATGAAAAGGCGACTTAGGTTTCATTGTGCGGTGTTATATCATAAAATACTCACTAATAAAAAGCCTTCCTATCTGTATCGTAAAGTATTATTCAGAACAGACGTTCATACATTAAATATTAGGTTTAAGGGTACTCTGACTCCGCCTATGCATAGAACCTCATTTTTTGAGAGGTCGTTTTCTTATCAGATCGCCTCTGTTTGTAATGCCTTACCTCCTGGCCTCACATGTCGCTCCGTGCCTTCCTTCCGATGTAATTTAAAAAAATATTTACTTAATAATTAACCTAAAAATAACAAAAAAAAAAAAAAAAGATTCGACCAGATAGTCCTGTTTTACAAAACAAAAATTATAAGTCAGTATCAATTAAATTATTGAACGTTAAGTTTAGTTATTATAATATTGTGCTATGTGTAGAGCAATATGCATTTTTTACTACTACTCTTGGGTTAAGTGTAAAAACACCTTATCAAGACTTGTCTCAATAAGGTGAACTTCGCCTTTTCATCCTTTATAAAAAAAAGTGTATTATACATATTTTGTACTATTTTGAATAGTTATTATTATTATTATATATATATATATATATATATATATTTATTTATATATATATGTATATATATATATATATATATATATATATATATATATATATATATATATATATATATATATATATATATATATATATATATATATATATATATATATATATATATATATATATATATATATATATATATATATATATATATATATATATATATATATATATATTATATATATATTTATTTTTATATATATATATATATATATATTTATTTTTATATATATATGTATATATATACATATATATTGACCCCCTGAAAAGTTGACCACGAGCCGCCACTGGAATTACCCTTCCAGGATTTTACAGATCTAGGGTCCTAGGTGTTAAAGAACCTGTTTTCTTAATTCCGACGATCTGTGTATCTGTATACAGCAATTTGCGGCATAAATAAAAAACTACTTACCGGATTAAATTAATGATTATATGTGGAAGACCTGGTGAATAATCCAGTTGGGCGAAATAAAATGGAGGCCTAGTGAAATGTTAAAAAAATTGTTACTAAAAAACTAATTATTCAGTTTACTTCAATTACAGATCAAAAATCAAGTATTCCATTAGAATGAACTTGTAGCATTTTTGATATATATATATATATTATATATATTTATATATATATATATATATATATATATTATATATATTTATGTGTTGATTTTTACTCCTTCACGGATAGAAAAATACAATGTGTTTTCATTCCGGGTGTACATCCGTTCACTACTGTCGTTCTGAAAAGAACAGTTTTACTGACGTTTCGCCAAAATCACATTTGGCATTTTCGAAGCTTTCTTTCTCGCGTCCGAATAGAGACTGAAGTGTTGGTGACTGCGACGCTTCCTTTTATACCCCCACTCGGTGCCAAAGATTATATCTGCGCAGGCGTTGGTCGTTATTTATGTTTTCCGGATGGTGCTGTTGTTGTTGCGCTAATTGCGCTTGAGTTTTTGCGATTTTAGATTTGTCGATTATTGTCTTCCATACTGTTGGTAGTTTTAATGATTCGCCCTTTTTATTCAAATCACCTTGTTTTTCAATTTCTATGGCTTCTCGGATTATTCTGGTCTTATAATGTTCTATATTGGCAATCTCCCTACACCCATCGAAATTTATTTTATGGCCGGTTTCCTGATGATGTAGGAATAAAGCTGAGGTTGTTTGTTTATTTCTGATGCTGAGTTTATGCTCTTCCACTCTTGCTGATATTCGCCTGTTAGTTTGCCCTACGTACAACTTTTCACAGTCCTGGCACGGAATGCTGTACACTCCGTGGTTTTCCAGTTTGATTTTATCGTTTGGGTTTCCTAGTAGTTTACCTATAGTTTTTTGTGGCGTGTGGATTGTTTGTATTTTGTGTTTCCTCAGAATTCTTCCGATTCTGTCTGTTGTGCCTTTTACATATGGTAAGACTACTCGTTGCTTTCCCGGCTCATATTTTTTGTTGTTCGTTGTTCGGGAAACCTGTGCATTAATAGTTTTCTCTATGGTGCGATTTGTGTAGCCATTTTTCTTTAAAGCACTAGATACTACCTTAAGTTCGTTTTGTCTCGTCTGTGTTTCAGTTAGTCGCACGGATCTAGATATTAGAGTATTTGCCATAGCTTGAATTTGTGCTGGGTGATGATGTGATTTTGCATTTAAATATCTGTCTGTATGTGTTGGTTTTCTATACACGGTGTATTCGAAATGTCCGTTATGTAGTTTTGTGACCAAAACATCTAAAAATGGTAGTTTGTTGTTTTCCTCTAGCTCTAGAGTAAATTGTATTCTGGGGTGGATTGAATTTACGTGAGTCAGAAATTTTTCGAGCTCTGCATGACCATGTTGCCATATAATAAATATGTCATCCACATAACGAATCCATAATTTGGGTTTTAAACTTGCTTTCTCAAGAGCTTCTTTCTCGAAGTATATCATAAATAAATTCGCGACTACTGGTGATAGCGAGGACCCCATTGGAGCACCATCCATTTGTTTATACATTTGCCCGTTGAAAGAAAAATAAGTATTTTTGAGGCAATGCTGCGAGAGTTCTATTATATGTGCCTGGAAATCCTAGTTCATAGCAATCTTGTCCAATGCTTCGTCGATTGGAATACTGGGATATAACGATTTGACATCTAAGCTTGCTATGATATTCTTTTTTTCAAGGACGATATCTCGTATAATTCGAGTGAAATGCTCCGAGTTTTTTACAAATGAATCAGCTTTTTCTACAGTTGGTTGCATAATTTCAGAAAGGTATTTCTCCAGTTTTTGTAGCGGCGAATTAACAGCACTAACAATAAGTCTGATAGGCGCCCCTGGTTTGTGTATTTTTGGTAAACCATAGAGTTTAGAGGACATCTGCTCGACTTTTCCCGTGGTATGATTTTTTGTTGAATTTCGGGGTTTATTGGTGAACTTTTTATTTTATTTTTAGTTGTTTTTTCTAGGTACGTTGTCGGGTCCCTTGGAACAGGCCTATAACAATTGTCTTGTAGGATATCCTACATTTTTTGTACGTAATCTTAAGTATTCATAATCAGAGTTGCGTTTCTTTTATCTGCTGGAAGGATTGTGATGTCTTTATTTTTTCGAAGGTTTATTAGGGCCCTTTCTTCACTGGCATTTAGGTTTTGTTTTGGTGTTTTGCTTGTTCTTAAAATTCTTGCCACCTCTTGTCGAATCTCCTCTGCTTTTGTTTCTTCAGAGGAGTCAAGGACAGCTTCCACTCCAGCTATTATTTCTTTTTTCGGGATTTCCTTAGGAGATATCGCAAAATTAAAATCCTTACTCAGTACGGATTTTTCACTTTCTGAGAGACTGTAGGATGATAACAAAAATCATCAGTAGACGTTGATAAATTAGTACATAATATATCATCCTACAGTCTCTCAGAAAGTGAAAAATCCGTACTGAGTAAGGGTTTTAATTTTGCGATATCTCCTAAGGAAATCCCTAAAGAAGAAATAATACCTGGAGTGGAAGCTGTCCTTGACTCCTCTGAAGAAACAAAAGCAGAGGAGATTCGACAAGAGGTGGCAAGAATTTTAAGAACAAGCAAAACACCAAAACAAAACCTAAATGCCACTGAAGAAAGGGCCCTAATAAACCTTCGAAAAAATAAAGACATCACAATCCTTCCAGCAGATAAAGGAAACGCAACTGTGGTTATGAATACTCAAGATTACGTACAAAAAATGCAGGATATCCTACAAGACAATTGTTATAGGCCTGTTCCAAGGGATCCGACAACGTACCTAGAAAAAACAACTAAAAATAAAATAAAAAGTTCACCAATAAACCCCGAAATTCAACAAAAAATCATACCACGGGAAAAGTCGAGCAGATGTCCTAAACTCTATGGTTTACCAAAAATACACAAACCAGGGGCGCCTATCAGACCTATTGTTAGTGCTGTTAATTCGCCACTACAAAAACTGGAGAAATACCTTTCTGAAATTATGCAACCAACTGTAGAAAAAGCTGATTCATTTGTAAAAAACTCGGAGCATTTCACTCGAATTATACGAGATATCGTCCTTGAAAAAAACGATATCATAGCAAGCCTAGATGTCAAATCGTTATATCCCAGTATTCCAATCGACGAAGCATTGGACAAGATTGCTATGAACGAGGATTTCCAGGCACATATAATAGAACTCTCGGAGCATTGCCTCAAAAATACTTATTTTTCTTTCAACGGGCAAATGTATAAACAAATGGATATATATATATATATATATATATATATATATATATATATATATATATATATACATATATATTGACCCCCTGAAAAGTTGAGCATGAGCCGCCACTGGAATCACCCTTCCAGGATTTTACAGATCTAGGGTCCTAGGTGTCAAAGAACCTGTTTTCTTAATTCCGACGATCTGTGTATCTGTATACAGCAATTTGCGGCATAGATAAAAAACTACTTACCGGATTAAATTAATCATTATATGTGGAAGACCTGGTGAATAATCCAGTTTGGCGAAATAAAATGGAGGCCTAGTGAAATGTTAAAAAAATTATTACTGAAAAACTAATTATTCAGTTTACTTCAATTATAGATCAAAAATCAAGTATTCCATTAGAATGAACTTGTAGCATTTAGGTACGAATTCAAACCAGCCTAAAAAAACTACTTATTAGAGTGATTTTAAATTTTGTGCAAGAATTAAGTGTGATATAGCGATAAACTGGTAAAAATATTGGTACGAATTCAAGATAGCGGAATAAAATGAAATGGTGTTTAAAAAATGGACGTAAAAAATGTCTTAATAAATTAAGTATAAAAAATACATTTAGTGTTCAAAAATCAAGTGTGACGTAGGTAGAAACTGGTAAAATATTGGTGCGAATCCAATATTGTGGAACAAAATGGCATCCAAAAAAAATGACAATATATGTATATTTGTTACTAAAAGGCTATGTGCCGATCTAAATTTGGTAACACTTTACTAAACCTAATAATTTTTATTTATTATAGAATTTGCAACTACAGCCAAAAAAGAAAATTACATGTCATAATTTTTACTATGCCGAATTTAATTATTATTGTTCTATCCTTTAATTTTTTATTTATTCTGAGAAAATGTATAACGTTTTTTAGCACTCAGGTATGTTGGAGTCCATTATTCTGTCTATCCTCATAGAAGACAACTCACAAGAATAAAATAATACTTTCGGGTCAAGGTGTCTTACACCATTTGGTTCTAATAGGAGGTCACCGTTCAACAAGCAAGGTAGACTGGTGTTAGTTCTAGTTAGTTAAGCAATGACAATCAAGATATCAACTTTTCTGTATTTTTTAATAAAATCAAATCAAAGGTAATATCAGGTTTATCAAGCATCGAAGAAAACTTTTTGGTACACCCTTCTGGATGCTATTGAATCATGATTTGTGAATGTACTGAAGACCCAGATAACGTAATTTCAAGAAAAAAAAAGATTTTGATGTTTAGAACATATTGTAATAAACAACTTATCTAAAAATTGAACTAGTATGCTGTAAAGTATGTTAGTTTAAAGTAGCAATGTCTTAGTATAATTTAAGACTTTTATTAAACAAAAATGTGCTCTAAAATTGACATTACAAAAACTACATATTACATACATACATAATAATAATGAACCTTTTAACCCAACAAAGTTATATAAACTTGTTTTTACTAAGACATTTTTAAGGACTATTTGAATTCTTAAGGTGATGGTTCATTTTTTGTTTCTGTTTTTAGACACTTAAACTCTTTTAATCCTTTATAAAATATTGATTTATATCATAAATTGCTAAATGGTAAAATTAAATGGAAATGTTTTTGTCTACTGTTATATACATGAGGAGTAAATTATTTTCAATTTTGTAATACAATAATATAAAAAATATTAAATTTTTAATATTTAGCCATTTTAATATACTTAACATATTATCAATTTTTCTAAACTTATTTAAAATCACTCTCATTTCTTTATTTTGTAGAACTTTTTGAAAAATATTTTAATTTCCGATACCCAAATTTAAAAGAATGAACAATATCGAAATTCTTACTATCAATAAATATATTAGTTTTATCTGATGAAGAAGATTAGAAAATATATTTAGGTCAGTAATATTATATTCCCAATTACACGAAACACTTTGCATTCAATAATAGTTAAAATTTCTTCAATTGTTTTTCGAGATTAAAATAATTTTCTATTTCAACATAAGTCCAACTAAGGTCACTAACTCTGAACATCAGACATGCTCAATTGAATTCAGATCTGGAAACCTGGCAGACCATTCTATTCTCTTAATGTTGTTTTTACTTAAGAACTCCTTAAAACAAAAACGAAATCGTTTTCAAAGTTTCTGCAACCTCTACACATACCTTTCTAAATAATTTCCAGAAATCATAGTCTAGTGTACAAAAAAAAGTTTCTATCACAATTCCGCCCCAAATATTCACACCGCCAACATATTCTCCTCTCATTCTCTTTTATTATCTTCTCTTCATACCAAAACACGATCATCTGAAAAGTGCATAGTAAGCTTACATTCCTCTACAGATACATTTGTACTCAATTTTGTTATTCCTTGGCTATGATAACTGATAATTCTGCTGCGCGCTTTATATACCCCTGATCCTATCATTTTAGATTTAGATATTACTTTTACTCGTCTGGAAGAACCCTACAAGGATTTCTTCACCATGAAGCCTGTAAATGTACCAAAAGATAACTTATTTGAACAAATAGAAAAATAGTTAAATTAGAAAAGTTGGAGGGATTAAGTTTATTTCTATGCATATATCAGGTCTCAAAATTGAGTTGCATTTAACTTAATGTTTCATATCAAATTCAGCTGTTCCAATAGTAATGTTAATATTCTATTCTATATTATAATTAACAACAAATTATTAAGTCACCGCAAGTTCGGGATATTATTGGATATTTACTACTTCAGGCAAGGAGATCATTGATGTCATAATTATAGGATAGAATAGAACAATGAAAACTAAAAATATGCATTCATTTCGTGCTTTTTTGATTCTACACTCATGCAAAAAAACGAATCTCAATCAAGCGAAGAGTGCACTGCAAGAACAATGAGAGTCACTTTTACTTCTTTTGCCGTAAAAGCATTTTCAAAGTTCATAACGTTTGTGTTATAAGTCTATGGCAAAGATAAGACAATCAATTGTAGTCATTTCCCGCGGATTATTTTATTAGTAATCTTAACATTAAAACAGGTGTGACAAAGGAATTTGACATTTTTAAATATGCTCAATTTTTTGAATTTGATACAAAAATAACACAGCAAAAAAGATAAATGTCATAAAAAATACACCAAAATTGATGATAGTTATACACTAAAGAGTAAAATATGTTTAACTTTGTTAAAATTTGTAAACACAACTTATAATAAGAATTAGAATTTAAAAGATTTATAATGAAGATACTAAAATGTCTTTTCTATTTAAAAAAAATACTAGAGTTCTTTTTCACATACCTTTAGAGGTTCTATTTTAAATAGTCATAACTTTTTAATCACTTAATTATTTTTTTTCTTGGTGCCCTTTATTCTGTTGACGCTTTCCCTTGGTTGTTTTGTGGGTTTTTTGCACTTGATTTGGAGTTTTTTTCGCACTTGATGTTTTTTTCTTAGGCTTATGACCAAATCCATCAAAAACTCTTTGGCAGGGGTGTCGCAAAATTTTTTTTAATTGTTGCAGGTCTTTCCATTTTTCAAAAGCGACTGGTAACTGTTCTGAAAAGAAGAATAGATATTAGATTATATGGGAAAATTCATATTTACTTCGCAGTTTATTACCTGTGTATTTTCGCTCCAGAAGAAAAAGTTCCTCTTTTCCTGGGGCATTTATTTGGTCATTAGAGGCTTAGCGTACTATTGATGTTTCAAATTGTCCATTGTAAGTTGGTCGATGGATGAGATATCTAGGGTGAATCACTTCTACCAATATTTCACGAACAGGTCTTATTGAAAAGTGGCATTTTGGTATGTAATGAGGTGCTAAGTAGTTATTCCATTGCCGAATCAGTGACTGGTCGACTTAAATTACCTGGAAAGGCCTGGGTTTTGATCTTGCATGTTTCAATTCGTTGATGCAATCATTAGCTATTTCAGCCTTTGTGTGCTGGTTATTTAACCCCATATTTTTATCGCATTCGAGATAAGAATGCCCTCGAATAGGAAAAAGAATTCGTATGCTGTCAAGCCGTCGAGCAGTAACTACCACATATTGAATAAATTTGAAAAGATTGTAGTTTTTATTTTGACCCCCGCATGAATCGCAAATTTTTTAATTTTCACCTGGGGGTCTAAGTGAGTAAAAATTAAATTATGTAGGAAAGAAATTACTTCCTCAGATCCTTTGGCAACAATAAAAGAACGATTCAGCAGAAGAAAGGATATGAATATTAAATGAATAAAATGAAAGTTATCGTTTATAATATACATCATTTGTCGATATATTGGGAATGGGTAGGTTTTTTTGAAAATCCAAGGCTATAGCTTCCAATTCCATACACTTCATTGACCTTTCCTTTGCTGCCGTCGTGCGTGCATAAAATACTTTAGCTTTTTTTAAGTGAATTTCGTTCTGAACTTTTATGGAACGCATTTCTTGCATTAGTTTCGTTTTACTCTCTGCGGTAGAGGCTTCCTCCAATTTTTTTTTGTAAACATGTTTTTTCTGCGGTATATTTATCACATAAACTGCACGTATCACCGCGTGGATAAACAAATTTTAAGTTAAACTTATTATTAAGTATCTTGCGATAATATTCATAGGATACAAAATGAAGCTTCAAATCATTGTAAATATCGTACATCTTTTTAATATTAAAAGTTTCTGGTAAATATGCCACAGCAGTCTTCTTTAGGCTGTAATGACTTTGTCTCTCTCTAAATGAACCAATGTGTTTTTTTACTGCTTCTAAAATATTTGCAGGTTTTCTACTATGTGCGTGATCATATCTTCCTCTCATGTCTTTTGGGCACATACCACATTCCTTCAAAGACGTTTGAACCGTTTGAAGACGTCTTCCCGTAATACCATGTACGGACAAAAATGCCTTCTGGCATACTGGTACTTCCATAAAGGAACCTTCTTGAGTAATTCTTACTTTATACGAATATGCCTTTTCGTTAAATTAAGCTAAATTTTCTTCGTTGCTCTATTTTATGCATGTTTATTAAACCAGTGAGGTAAGAATTTTGTTCATCTTTGGTAGACATTTCATTAAATTCCTTGGTAATGCGTCTTGCACACTTACAATCTGGCCCTAGCTCATGGGTGGATAACCTTAGTTTCTTGCTGACGTCACTTAGACGACCAGTACATTTTCTTTTTCGTGATCCAACATTCAGTTCCTTCACTGCGTCCATATCACTATCACTACTTCCTATTTGTTTTTCTATATTGCGCACTAAGTTACAGCAATTTATAAAGAAAACAAATATTAATTAAGAAAAAATTAGTAAACGTTTACAAAACGCACCGCATGGATCCTTGTTCAATCAACACTAATATCGAAGGACACAAATAAAATAGTGCACTTATGGCTCACGTCGTGTTAGGCAATGACTCTCAGCGTTCTTGCCGTTGGCACGATATTATATTTTTTAAATAAATCCTTGACTTTCAACGATATTGCTGTGTAACCCAAGTCAACTAATTCTATACGGTTAGAGCTATTTATTAATATATCTAACTTATGTTATGAAAAAAAGTGACCCTCATCGTTTTTGCAGTGTATTCTTCAAGTTTTTTTGGAGACACCGTGTATACATACAAATAAATTTGCTAAAACTATATGACAATACCTACATCTTCAAATTTAATCATTTTTCTAACTCTTCAAATATAGGAGTAATTTTTTGGTCCAAAGAATAATACTGTGGGTAAAATTCGTTTTATTGATAGGCTTAATGGTGAAGGAACTAACATAAGCCACTTGTTGCGGTTCTTCCAGATAAGTAAAAGGAGTACAGTAAAGAAGCAGCCGTGTTAAAGCAGTAACTGATATGTAGACATCACCTCAGAAAATTAGAAGACGCCTTTACATCAGAGAACTTCATGCGAGAAGAAAAGCAAATTACCCGCTGCTTTCCAGCATTATTAAAAATTATTTAAAAGAAGAAGTACGTGCAAAGGTTGCAGAAACTTTGTAAATGATTTTGTTTTTGGTGATGACAACGTGCGGCCCCACAAGGCGAGAATTGTAAGGAGTTTTTAAAGAAGAACAACACTGAGATAATGGAATGGCCTGCCAGGTCTGTTATTTTAGTGTTTTATTTGGTGAAGTTGTGATTTTCATTTAAGCCTAAATATTGCTACTGAATACAATGAAAAAGTTGTCTACCTATGTATATTCAAGTAATTTTGTTTGAACAAACAGTTTAGATATTTTGGGATCATTTAGGCAACAACATAACAAAGACAGTTTTTTCAATTAGCCAGAAAATTGCATGTTTTTAGTCTTCCTGTATCTTTGTTAAGAAAGATGACGGAGTTTTATTTGCAATTGCTATCCACAATTTTTGAGGATATCTTGTATAACGAAAACATGTGCATTTCATGTGGCCAATGTGCTAAACGCAAGAAAAATTAGATCAACTAGCCAAAAAACAATACCAGTTCGTGTTTTAAAAAAAATAATTTTTAGAAAAAAATCGTATCCCTGAAAAAAAAAAGAAATTTTAAAAATCGGTGAAATTACTTTTTTGAATTTCCATCCTAGGCCGTAAAAATTGAATGAAGAATCAAACTGCATTTTTTTAGTTAAAGTAATCATCAAACATTTTAGGTCATTTTAGATCACTTCATTACGAGCCCTGTATATCCCTGTCATGTGACACTATTCATTAAATTGATATCTCGATTGAAAACCATTTAACCGATCATTCCAAAAAGTCCAACTAGGGGAGAGTGGGGGAATATCGACTACTTGAGCGCAACTAAGTTTTTTAAATAAAAGTATTAGTACAAATGTATCTAAAACCGTAAAATGGCTTCGTTACTTCATTTGCTAAAATTTTTCTATTGGTTTTGCAAATAAAAAAATGTTTTTTTTCCTTAAAATGCATTTTTGTAAACAGGTAAAAAAATCGGGTAATTTCGACCGATGGGATAATATCGACCACAAGATAGGGTAAAATCGACCGAGTAGTAATATTTTGGAATTTATTTTATTTCAACATTTTAACACTAATATTACATTGAGCAAAAGTCACAAATATATACTGAAGCTTTTTCTGCACTAGTACAGTCAGCATGAGGCCAGGTTGCACAAGAACGGCACCGCCACCAAACCTCATTGTATCCAAATTGTTCACAAATAGGACAGATTTCATCAATTTCTCTTTCCTGTTCAACCTGAGTTTCCACTTTACCCATAATTTTTTTTGTGACCTTCTTAATCTTTTCATTTTCCTTTTCTCTGTCTGCAATTTTTCTTGTAATCTTTTTTAATTTTTCATTTTCTTCCTTTTTTTGTTTTTTCAATGTCTTATTTTCGAGCTCTTCTTTTAATGGGGTAGATGTTAATATTTGAGAATGTTGCCTTTTTCGCTGTGAAGTTCTTGGTTGAAATATTGGAAGTGGACATAGGTCTTGGAAAGAAGTATTTTCTGTTTTTTCTTTAATTTTTAAGGTTTTATCACCATCATCACTTAGGCTATCTTCCACAACTTCTTCCAAACTGAATTCAGAATCAGACGAATTTGATGACAATCTGGTATTACGTAAGCTCTTGAGTCTTCCTGGAACAGTTCCACTCAATCCACTTGGCCCTGGTTCTGGAGAAGGAGTCTTTTGTCTGGGTTCAACAAGTTCTAAGATATTCTGAGATGTATTTCCCTGCAATGGTAAATCTGCTGGAGCCGTTGTATTTGGCAGATCTGTATTATCTTTATGAATAGGTACAAAGTCTTCTTCACAGAACACATCACGATTGATGGGAAATATTCCTGTGGTCTTAAATCCGTTAATTGCCTTCTCTATTGTGGTCGTCCTATTGTAAGCATTCCCAAAAAGTTCGGCAATATCAGTCTCTTTGATTTTTTCATAATTTCTACTTTTTATGTACTTATCACATTCTTGGTGGTAAGCAGTTTTCAAGGACTTAAAGAAAGTAACGTCCAGAGGCTGTGTCCTGTGAGATGTGTAGGGGGGAAGTGATAGTAAATGAATGCCAGAATTTCTACAAAAAGTGTAGGAAGCCAAAGAAGAATGAGTTGAATGGTTATCCAGTATTAGAAGAATAGGTTGCTCTGAAGAAGCATTAGCAAATTTCGCAAAATGTTGCAACCATTCGGTAAACAATTCTTCGGTAATCCATCCAGATTTTGAATATTTGTATATCGCGCCTGCCGGTCCATTTTTTTCCAAACCATCTTTCATTCTCATTCTCTTAAAAATAAACATGGGCGGGATATATTGCCCAGACGCACTAAAACAGCATACAATTGTAGTGTTTTGACCCCTTTCTCCGCTTGTTATCACGCCGACTTGTTTCTCTCCCTTTCTTGCCAATATACGACTCGGATTGTGGACATTGGAAATACCCGTTTCGTCAACGTTATAAATGCGATGAACTTCAAAATGGTATTTTTCAAAAAGCATTTCAAGATTATTAAAAAAAAATTCCATTTCGCCTTTGTTAAATGCGGTAACTCTGCTTAGGCTAGTAGCTTCCGGTTTACGAAAACTAAGCTGCGGATAACGTCGCATAAATGAGTAGATCCAATCCTTGCCACACATCCCGCTCTCCTTATTAAAAGGATGTGTAATTTTATCTGTCTCTGCATATTTAAAAACCAATGTTCTTATGCTTTGAGCTGTCAATCCATAAAATAATTTGGACAATTTTAAAATGGTTTCAACAATTTCTTTTTCCTGATTTTCGGAAAAGACAGGTTTTCTTCCCAACGTAAGTTTTTTTGGTTGAAATCTACCTTTTAGTCTATCTTGAAGAGTACCATATGGGATATTAAACATTTGTGCGGCGAAGGAAGGAATCAGATACGTATTAATCTTAATCAAATATAAGTTTTAAGGCACTGATTGCTAACCACCAAGGCTCAATACGAGTTAGGAATTTCTTGAATAAGAATATTTAAAATGAATAACTAATATAGACGGTATTCAATACAAACACAATATTATTAACTTACTATTATTCTTTTGCACGCGTTATATATACTAATCTAACCATTAAGATAGGAGTTACAGCGTTTTGCAATTTAGTAGACATTTAGACATAGAACATTACCTTTTGAACTTTAAAAATTAACAAGCCTATATTCATTAAATAGCTTGTAAGCTTGACTATGTGTTAGGATCTATATTGATACTTTATAATGTGAAATTTAAGATATAATAAATTTAAGGATAGATGTGAAGCGGGTTTAGGAGAGAAATAAAAATTCCATTTTCTTAAAAAAGAACTTGACGTTTCGTTATATATACTATATATTTAGTCTTCTTCAGGGCTAAAAAGAAACAAAAACATTTGTTGTTTCTTTTTCTTATAAAAATAAACTGATGTACACTTTTTTTTTAATAATACATGAACAGTATGAACAAATAAATTAAATAATTAATTATTAGTTAAAACACAATTAGTAATTAAAAAAAATTACAGAGATATACCAACTACCCATACTTACTGAAGACTTTTTTTTATAATACATTACACAATTATAAAAAGCGATATAAAGTTATTTTTATTTTATTATTTTAACAAACCAGAAAAGTTTTTTACATTTACATAATACACACATATACATATCCACATGAAACCTAAAGAAGACGATGACATTATTTTTACAATAATAAAAAGACAAACCCGACATTCAGTATGGACGGACAACAGCAACAAGGAGGTGAAAACTTGGTCTGCCACCGTTGTCAGATATTCCTTTGTGTTCTATTATGTTTTTTCCCATATTGTTGTTATTTTGATCTGGTAGCAGGACAATTATTTTATCATTGTTTGTTTCAATTCATTTAATAAGTGGTTGTATTGGATACTAAGAGCTTGTATGTCGGTCCTATTATTTACAGTATTATTTAAGTTTATATAAATCATTTCGCTGATACTACGTTTAAAGTGGTTTTTTCCCTATCCAGTATCTCAACGTTATCAAAATCGAAATCGTGACCCAACCTAAAATGGTGTTCTGCTAGTGGCGTTATTCGGGTTTATTGCGTTGTACAATCATATACTTATGTCGATATACCCTATTTTTTAAATATTGTTTTGTGACACCTACATGATTTTTGGCAATTCCCACAAGAAATTTTATATTATAAACGAGGTTGGAGTTTAGTTTCTTGAGTATTTTGTCTTTTAGTGGCGTATAAAGGCAGTTTAAGGTGTGGGTGTTATAAAATGCAAGCTTACAATTTTTATTTCTTTCCTAAACCCGCTACACATCTATTCTTATATTGATACTATTAAACGAAGAGATGTTTTTAGATATTTTTTTTTTAAATTAATATTATCACAGTAGTATCCCATTCCCTCCAAGTCTCCATATCAGTTTTATTTGCATTTTTATTAAATACATTTTTCTTTGCTCCCTATACACCCGCGTAAAATTCCCTTGTACGAGTAACCAAATTTCCACACGTATGGAAATATTACACACCACTTATTTTTCACGTGTTCGTGAAGAATTCCGATATTTATGGAATTTACCAGAGATTAGTTTTATTTTGACTTCTAAACATTTGGTGTGAGAGCTCCATTGCGTAGCAATTCGAGTACTCCCTTGCAGCGGCAAATAATTTTTGAACAAACAAGCTTCAAAGGTTTATAAACCATAAAAAAATAAGCACAAGAGCACTATTCCGAAAAAAATATTTGAAAATGCAATTGACCTTGTATTATATATCTCAAATGTATATTTATCTCCATTTATTTATGAAAGATGAGGGCAATAAACAGCTTTGTATGTGATTCATTATAAAACTTATTAGTTCTGAAAGCCATTTCATTTTAAAACACTCAGGAAGTGCAAGAACTAATTACAGACTTTTCTTAGTCGGACTGGACGATCACTTTCCTGCACCTAAAAAAAGAGCTCTTCGTGTACTTTTACCATTTCCTGCATGTTACCTTCATGAAACTGGACGATTTTGGCAGTAGCTACATAAAGAAAAAATATAGGTCTGAGCCAAATATAGAAATATATTTGTTTTCATATATAAAAGAAAAACAAAGACAATGCAATTTCGACATAATGTGTCAATTTCTAGTTTAACACCTACTTATGAAAAATTATGCTCGACAAGACAGGTTTAAGGAAGCCACTAAATTGTTGGTTTAACTAGTTGAACAATCTATTGTATTCTTCTATTGTATTTTTCTAGCTATAACTAATGTATCAGAATATTCTTGAAATATTTTTTAAGAATAGGAAACAGGTGTGTGCACGTAGAGGTAAAATGGGAATGTAGACACTTTTGTTTTTCGTGCAATTTTTTATATTTAATGCATTAATTAATTAAATAAAAAAAAATTGCGCGAAATACAAAATTGTCTACATTCCTATTTTTTATTTGTTTTTTTTTGTCTAAATTCCATTGATTTCATTATTTTGCTGTATATTTTTTTACAACTTTGCTCCATCCTTATGGATATTCCCCTCCTTAAGGGGGCGCTTCCTAAAGGTTGAAAATCGCTGAGCTAAAAGATACAAAACCCAGCCCCGGAGAATAAAAGTACGTAATATAAGATTGATTATTTTTTCAATTTTAAAACATTGTATCTTAAAATTTAAACAGTTTAGAATCTGTGTTATTAAAAAATTACCGTGTAGTTTTAATTAATTTTTAACAAAACCAATTAAATTAACTAATTATTTTTCAGTGTTGTAATGTATAGATATTAAAATAGCAGCAGTATTCTAACTAAGGTACCAATAAACAGTAAAATTTCTTTACCGAAGCAAAGCGAAAATTTATATTCGCTCTCGGTCTTCGTCTTCAATATCAATAAATTTCTGTTGCTTTACAGTATTAAAATCTCATTCCCTACTCCATTAGACGACCCACAAAGTGTGCCGTTTTGGAGTACAATGCTTTGAAAAGCACATAAGGGCTTTTAGGTATGATTTATCTGTTTGCTATAGCTTGTCAGATTCTCTCGTAAAAACCTTACATAGGTGGTTATGAGGTTTTAAACAGATGTTGTTGGCAGGTATTTTCGCAGCTACGTTTAAATATAGGAATGGGCCCTGAGTTATCGATATTAGGTATTTAATTTCCAGTTGTAGTTCAGAATAGATCATTTACACTAACTACACTGTGGTACCCAAAGAAAGTATACCTTTTTTAATCTGGGAGAAGTTAAATTCGAGTCTATGTATATATTTTTTACGTATGTACGTAGATTACTTCGCGATGGTTTGACCAGTTAAGGAAGTATCCAAGGTAGTCTCATAGTAAGCATATATAAAAGAATAAATATGGCGGAATAACGTCATTTTGATTTTTTTTACCAGAGTGTTTCCGCGGTAAGTTGGAAATGCTTTAACATATTGCCTTTATGTAAAGCGATATTTGTATATAGTATAATTAACCAAAATAACCAAAAAAATAATTTGGGCTTACCTTGAGATATATCCCTCAATCAAGGTGGGGAAAATCTATTTTCTTGTAATGTTGTTTTCGTCATTACAAATCTTTGGCACAATTTTTTTGATTTCGCAATAGTTTATTAAAGTAATGAAAAATATTTCATTGCATTAACAGGTAGTAGGTAGAATTTTGTGGACCCCCGTCTTATCCACTTATAAGGAAAGCAGTTAACTTAAGCGTGCAGGCGCGCCATCTAACTACAGCTACATCCTCCGTCTTATATCCAAAGAAACATTTTCTAACAGTCCCGATAAGTGATAAAGAATGAATCTATGGAACATGGTTCAAAATGCTATAAAAAATATATATATCTTTGATCCCATAAATGCCTTCTCATTTATTAACACATCATCTGTGTTGATGATCACGTGTTCGAAACGTATGACGATTTTCGCCTGCATAGTATTGAAATTAATGCCTATTCACTGACTTATTGTCAATCTGTCCGAAAACAAAAGGAATTCATGAAAGTTTTCGTCTTCACGTATCGTATGCCAAACCCATAAACAAAAAATTACTCGCTGCTGAAAGTCCATTTCATAAAATTCAGTATTATTTGAAATTATATATCTATATTATTCTGCCAATGCTACCTCTACTTAAAACTTTTTTGCCATAATCTGCGTTGGCTAATATTAGGATTCAATTACTAGAAATTCGTTTTCCTTATTTCCTACTACAGGTTTTTATTAATTTGCTTTTTCGTAAGCTGCATTTCCAGTTCTTCCATCAGTTGCTCTAACGAACGTTTGTCCGGATGATACCAATCTGGATATCTCTGAGCATAGAGTGTAGATGCCCATAAACAATTTTGAAAACATTCTTCGATAACTAAAATCATTTCAGTACGTTCTTGCATTGAAAACCTTTTCATTGTTAATTATTACTTTAGAGTAAACTAAATACTCCACAAAATATGATTTAGTAAATTACATTTAACAATTAGTGTTAAAAAAAGTAAAATGGCAACCATGTCAACGCTACCTCGATTTATTAAACTAGATTGAATTTAGTATCCAAACTATTATAGCAGAGCTCTACTTTATAAAAAACTACAAGTTAGGTGTAGTTAACCCTAAAAGATTTTTTTATCTGATTACATAGTCATTTTATACATATCCTACCTTTTTAAAGTAATCATACAAAAATATAATAGACGTAACCACTACAATTACTAAGGAAAACGTAAATTACTAAAAAGCTGTCGAAGTTAGGTTAGGGGACTCTATTGCAATTTGAAAGAAAATTGAAATATACTTTCTGATGGCGTAGTAATATACAGGGCGTCTTATTTAAAATAGTGTAATTTTTAACGATTGAATCTGAAAAGGGTTTACCACTGATTTTTTTACACCCTATATAAAGTTTAATATTAATATATGATAGTACTAATAGATAAAAGTTGCCCAAACTTACGATTTCTAGTTCATAACTGTTTAAAAAAAAACTTAATATTCTCAAAAAAAAATTAAAATATTTCGAAAACTTTGGTACAGGGCAACCTTAATAAAATTGTTAAAGTTTTCATGTAGAATTTAAATATGCAATAATAGTTTAGGTGTACCATTTAAAAAAATTTCTTTGATATGCCACTATTTTTTGGCGCACCCTTTATATTTGAAATATTTTTAAATTGTACATTTTAGCGATATGCATATATACAGTATTTGTGTATTTCTTTGATTTAATCTAGGTTTAGGCTTCTAAATCCTTGAACCTGACCTTAAAAACTTCTTATAAAAACTAAAAAGGGTGAAATAAGAATTTTTATAAACAAAGTAAAACCGACTTTAAAACACTGATAGGTACAAATTATATTTTATCCCATTTTGAAAATTTGACTTTATAAAAGCGGTGGCAAACTAAGACATCCTGTAGATATTCAACTTGAGACATTAATTAGGTCTTAGTTGTAGTTAGACGGCGACTTCAAACGTCAAATTTCCATGATGGAATAAAATATTACTTTTTGCTTTTCAATGATTTCTTAAATTCGATTTTTTTTTACTTTCTTATTTATATCATATTTAAGTGAATTCTAATTTTTAGATCTATTATTTTGTTAAAAAGATTTCATGGGTTATCATTTTTTACCTCTGGATCTAAAGATTCAGAATAAACTTTCAATCAAAAGATCACGTAAGTCCTCATTTGGTTTGAAACAAAAAATAAAATGTTATTGGCTATAAATATGACCTGACATTTAAAGCATAGTTTTCACACCTTCTGGCTTCTATCTTTTACTAATTTCCGATTGACTAGTTTTTGTTTTTAAAAGTGTTCTAAGAACATAATAACAACTAGAAATAATATTATGACAAATGTCAGGATATCGGTCATTTATTGACAGTTTTGTATGTTCAAACTTCACTTTTGAACTTCTT
This sequence comes from Kuschelorhynchus macadamiae, assembly GCA_030620095.1. NCBI lineage: Eukaryota > Metazoa > Arthropoda > Insecta > Coleoptera > Curculionidae > Kuschelorhynchus > Kuschelorhynchus macadamiae. Next base: position 706,560 of record JAUTXW010004716.1, read on the forward strand.
CTTTTAGCGGCCATTACGCTTTAAATAATGCAACACCAATACAAATTAAGGGCGCAAGAACCAGAGGCAAGAAGTGCCTGAATGATTAAAATGCTTTAAACTAGTTAAATTTGTAATCTTTATAAGTTGTTATTATTACCGTCGTTAGTTTTAGAGATAAAATAAAACTAAAACAAATTTTTAATTGTAAGCGAAAAAATAAGTTCTAAGATTCCATTAAGGAAAATGAGAAATTGGTCCAATATATCACTGTTTACAATGATTATGTTAACTAATGGTTGTGCACATAAAGCCCAAACGTCGATGTAAACGATTGCCCAGAAGCAATGTATACATTGGGAGAATGAGAATTAATATTTAAGATAAGCTTAGAACAAAGTAAAAGCAAAATTATTTTTTTATAATATTGAGCCTTAATTATGGCCACCAAACTTTCAGGATCTCACTCTAGTAAACCTTAATGTTCAGAGCGTTTTGAAACGAATGACGACTCTATTGAGGACCTATTCAAAACGAATTTTTAAAAATGCTACTGCTTATTAATTTAATTATAAACAGGTTTACAGTCTAGATTTGCATACTCTATTACTATCCAAATAAATATATTTGATGATTTATATCTCTTCTTATTACTTCATTTATATAAATTTCAATTTATCAAATTGTAATGCATTTATTTTAATGCATTTATGCTTGATTTGTTACTACTTTAGCGAAATATAAAATTAGTAATGGATTTAAATTAGGAATGAAGTTACGGAAAAAATGTAATTGCTGATCATATTCCAAATACCAAAGATCCATTTTAACAAAAACTATCTAAACATGTTTTCTCTAGTTTAGTCAAAGATTATACTCCGAATAGACGATAAATTAAATGTCAAATAGAATACTTCCTCAATGGATTACATTGTCTGCTCATACCTTCTGTGGTGTATTGCTAAACAAGTACACGTAGCAAATTTATAATAATAATAATAATAATAACCGGTCTTTGGTTTAGTGTTACAACGATTTCAAAATTAACAATTTAGAAATAGTCGATTTTTATACATTTTTTTTTTTAACTGCAATCTATCTAACAATCATTCCATTCTGATTCAAAAATTACAAAGTGGGTTATTTTTAAGTCAGAATCTGAGAATAATTTGTTGTATTTTTCATAGAAATATACTTGTTATAGCAGGAATATTACATTTCCCTTTAACAAGAAATATATTACATGTCAAAGATATTTTATCATTACTTATACCTGCTATTATTTTCAATAATAATAGATAGTCTTGATAAAATTGTTATGGTATTAATTATTAGGCAAAATAATTATTGACTTCATGAGCTGCATAAAAACGTTTATAGTTTAAGCCTAACGCTCCAGAAGTGTTTCACCAGCAGAGGAATAAATCTAAAATGCTGAATCTCAGATCCATGTTATTATATAGCCCATTTGGCTTAAAGAACCTTCTTTAAATCTGTTTAATATATAGGGTGAGCCATTTAAAATAAAAATGCTGATGCTTGCTTATAAAGGACCAAACACCCTGTATATATAATAACACAAAGGGAAGCGTTCCCTAACAAAAGGGCCAATTTGTGTAAAAAAAAGCAAAGTAATCAAGAGGCCCCTTTGTAGCAATTGAAATTACAATAATGGAACTAAGAAGAATATTTAAACGACTTGATATCTTGCAAATGACTTTTAAAAATGGCGTGAAACTAAATAGATATGTAAAACCATTTTCCAATTTTCTTTATAGAGTGTCAAAGATATGACTTTCCTGTGCAATATTTTTAGTTTTCTGCGAAATGTTAATGACTCTCGGAAATACAGGAAATGATCCAACTTTTAAGTTTTAAAAGAAATATGTTTACATATTTGGAATCTAAAAATCATTCTGCTAACGATAGTACCATTATTGGTTTTGTTTTATTATTTTTCTGAATTTTAGAAATATTTATATAGCATGTCCAATACCTAGGTTAAATTATTTTGAAGATGTAACAGTTTGAAACTGTAACATGCTAAAAAGTTCGACCCGAAACATTTCTACGATTTTTTTTTGAAAAGTGAATAAAATATACTTCTGTTTAGACGAGAACTTGTAAAAATAAATGTAAAAATTAAAATCACTTTTACTCTGAGTTAATTGGTTTAAATTTTACAGCTTCTCAAAATCCGAAATTATGTTTTTTTTAGATTATTCCCAAATGGCTAACACAAATTTTTAATCAAACCCTCACTTGTTTTTTTTTTGTAGATTAGTTCCGCATATTTACTTATTGAAATTGCTACAAAATCGTTCAATTCGAGATTAGGTATCGATTTGTTAATCCATGTCTATTTGAAATCTTTCTCGTAGCTTTTTCCTACCCACTGGCTAATAAAGCCGCGCAACTGCTTTTACAGCATAATACGAAAAGTAAAATTGTAAAAATTTTCTTTCGAAAATTGTTATAGATCATTGGCTTAAAACAAACTACTAGTAATCTCTAATAGAAATTAACCTATTGTGAAATTATGATTTCAATTTTTTTATCAGCAAACTTTATCTAGATGAGATTAGGTTTATGCTTAAGATTTCTTATATATCCGTGATATATTTTTGACAATAGAAATTTACTATACCTACCTACAACAAATAATTAATAATCATGTTGACTTTATATAATACATGACTGAACATTTTTCCTCGACGTAGCAACTTCTACTTCTTTTCTTTGCAAACTTTCTCGGATATATCTTGCTGATAGTATTTGATCAGCGACTTATGTCCCTGTTTTCTCGATTAACACTGGTTTTTAAAAACAAAGGCTTCAAAAATCGAAAAAAATCTTTTGAACTTCATTAGTAAAAACTTCGTTTTTATTTATATACCAATATTCACTTTACAAGAACATTGGAATACCGAAAATTTATGAATTACAATGTGTGTTCTCGAAATATTTCATTCAATATTTAAGACCGCCTCTACGCCGACGAAGAGAATTTTTCAAGGTGAAAAAAAAGTGCGGTATGCTGTGAACTGTTCTGTTTAAATATTTAATAATGTTTGTGACTTTACAATAACACAACTTCGATAAATAAAATACGTGGGTCCTTGAGTCTTGATTATGTGAACACATATATATATATATATATATAGGAAATTCCCAGAGTGGCCGATCCATTATAATATATTAGCACGGTCTTGAAAATGGACTCGACCTATACCCCAATCTAGTTATGTGACATACTTTTATAATGTCTTAAATAAGGTTTTAACTTAAAATAACATTTTGCAAAGCGAGACAAATAACTTTCTTTTAGGAACCCATTTAGTATTGAAACTGTCTTGAAAAATTTACAACCATTGGAAGATTCATTACTAATATTCATCTATTTATGGATATTGGCGCTCCCAAGTAAAATAAATCTCCCACCCATATCATAGTTATGTTTAAACAAATTTGGCAAGATGTATTGAATAGGAGCACAAGGGAACTTTAGTGAATGAAGGTAAAAAAAATCTCTAAAAAAATCATGATAATTTCACGTTGGTTTTAGAATAAGTTTGAAAGCGTTCCATTTTATATTGCTTTAGAAATTTGTAGATGAAGTGTTCTATTCCCCAAGATTTTAACTAAAGTTATAACTTTACACTTACGGTCCTAGAGACAATAAAACGTAGGTGCAAAGTATGTCGTCAATAAGAGAATGTACATTGTAATTATACCTTTAGAGAAAAAATTAATTAGCTTTATGTTTGTAACGTGGACAAGTATAAATGCTAATGAAAGTATAATAAAGCTCGTGTTCGGTGTCGCCCATTACCAAATCTCTACTTCTCATTGGCTTGGTAAATTATGCGCAGATGTTCTTTCCTTTTCTATAAACGTTTCCCTTCTGTATTTCTTTGCGTTGACAGGCTCTTATTTGCTGATTTGTCTCCCTATTATTAAGAGCGGGTTATAAATGAATCTCTGCTCTTTTGCGTGCTAAATCAACTAATGGATGTAAATGTAATATTACGAGACGTTGAGGGTTTGTTCACTTTAAATATACGGGGTGAATGTTCAATTTAATGTTTCGTTACAAAATCTGTCTTATAATTTGACAAAATAATTTCTGTTCTCTATTTAATATTTTTACTTGATTTTCTTCAATTACTCACATCAACTTTCATTTTACATACATTTATTTTAAGGATAAATGCGTCCTCGATGTGGAAAATATTATACCTTGTGCTCAAAGCATTAGCATAGTATATATAGGGTGATAATTATGCAGGCACAAAATGTTATGGTGATGTTTAGTAATTTTAAGAAAAAAAATTAAGAGAGGGGGTATTGAAAATCTTTTTGTAGATAGGGTGTTGAAAAATATTTTTCTAAAAACTGCAAAATGGAAATTTTTGAACATACGTCAATGACATGTTTATTCAGGAATATTTCGCTGCTCACTTTGTTTACACAGACTAGCGCCTGGAGCATGGCTAGTTTCTACCTAAAGTCTCTTTCCACCATTCAGAAACATGTCAATTTAGACATTCGCATGGTAGCCACGTCGATATCTATGACCGTTTGACTTCTAGAAGTAAAGAGTGTTGTATACAACCTTCATTAAGTATACTGACATAGAAATCACTAATTTTGTATCACCTTTTCTCTAAAACCATTAAAGATAACATAAATAAATAATTATCTAAAAATCGATTTCTGCATTTTTAGAAATTATACTTTTAAGGGGATGAAAGACCGTGAATTCGATTCTCCATTTTTGAAATTTCGCCTTTTTAGGGAGTGAAAAAAATGCGTTTTTTCTTTTTTTACAATATCTGTTTTTCTTCAAGTGTTAAAGGAGTTTGTGAAATAATCCTTTCGTCGGTAGATTTCTAACATAATTATGTAAAAACTAAATTTTAAGACGAATTTTCTATTAGCGGCTTTTAAAAGTAAACACCCCAATACAAATTGTAAAATTTGTTTTTACTTTTTTAAAATATCTCATCTAAATGGGAATTTAAAACAATTCTATCGTCAATAGCTTTTAAAAGTAAGTATCTGTTAAAGGGGTGAAATGCAATGTTTTTCTGTTTTTAAAGGTCCTTAACTAATTGAGAATTTAAAATAATTCCTTTGTAAAAGGTGTTTAAACATAATTACCTAATAATGAATCTCTAGATAGTTCGGAAGACCACTCTAAAGGGGGTGAGATGTGTTTTAACTTTCTTTTCAAGTAAACAGTATTTTAGGGTCATTCTTTCGTCAATTGCATTTATAACTAATTATGTGAAATATTGAAATTCCATCGTTAAGGGGGTAAAAAAAGGGAAATGTGTTTTCCTCTTCTGCAATATCTCTTCAGCTAAATGAGATTTTAGGGCAATTCTGCTGTGAATGGTTTTTAAAAATAATTGTCTAAAATTTTCATGTCATCACTTGGCATACAAAATTTACTAAATTTTTGTAATTTAATTCACCTCAGCTCTTACCGCTTCGGATATAGCAATTCAACCCAGAATATAAATAAAAAGCAACATGGTTGAAGTTAAATTTATTTGTTGTCCTCTTTAAAATACATCCTGAAATCAAAATTATCCTTAGAGAAGACACGTATTTACACTATATTAATAAATATCTCTATAAAAATAACTTATGCAAAAATAAAATTGATAAAACTAACAAAAGTGATGATCTGGAAATGACTGAAGCTGACCCCTGAGCTTCTAAATAGGATTTTACGTTCGTTGACACGCTTGCTGCCCATGCTATATTTGACGCCGCAGTTGATAAAGCTGTTTGAGCTGTAGCTTTATGACCAATTGATATTTCTGTAGCGTTAATTAATGCTTCTAACTGAAAAATAAATTTAATTTAATGTTAAAATTTTATTAAGTAGTTAATACACTTAAAATATCTGTCCTATACATTATTTCAAAAAGGTAGATAGTTGTAAATTATGTTAATTCGTGAAAGCTCGTTTTTTACAGAGTGGAAAATTAAAAAATTGTATTATAATTGACATTAACAGTATTCTGGCTGATACACCCCAGATAGGTCAAAAATAATTTGCCTACGAATTGATTTTATTATTTCTAAAGCAAAACTAATGTAAAATATAGCCAGCATATGCTCAAAATATTACTTAATAGGATAGTAGTTAATTTTTCATCACATCTTAGCCTAAGTAAGATGTTTCTGACAACCATATATATTTTCAAACAAATTTGAGTTGACATCATTTCTAATGCGCAGGTAGTAGCAAAATTCTTGCAAAAGCCTGAAGGTTTTTCTAAACTTAAAATGAGTAGTAGTTGGAGGTTTGTGACATGATTCGATGATCTTTTGATACTAAAAATCTTTTGATGTAAGATGCAAAGACCATTTCTAGGATTTGATATTTTTCCCTGTATATCTTTATTAGTTCTGGAGAATAAATATCAACTTCCTTTGTCAAGATTGTATTAATCTTTATTGTAAAACCATCGTCATTCATCCCCTGGAGTAATTTTAGAATGACACTTTCTAGTCTTGTATTATTTGTATATAATATAAACCTTGCAAAAACGATCGCTAGGCTGTCCAATTTAAATATTATATATTTGTTAGCAGTTATTTTTCATAACGTTATTTACGTAGTCTACAAATAATAAATTATGTCATTTAATATTTTTTTTGGGTTCTATTTCAAGAAATTGAATTTTACCGATTATGTAAACATTTTATTAGATCGCATTTTGTTTTGCTGTATCCATTTCGCACTAACAATTAACTAGTCTATCCCTAGAAATATTTATAATCAACAGCAAAAGTTTTGTACCATAACTTGTGGATCGAACCCGCACATCTGGATCACTAGTCAATTGCTTTAACCAATTGCGCTATTGTTGTTATTGTGTTGTTTTTGAGCTACGCCGCGAACGGACAGAACGAGAGATTGACCGACAGAAATGAGAGAACATGTTTTCAGTATCTAGGACTCTAAAACGAAAAGATGTGCAAAAATCTCAGAGGGTGATTTTTTTCAAGGTTATAGTACTTCGTTTTTACGAGGGAAGTAAAAAAAAGTGATTCGCCTTTGAGCGTTTTTGGCAAGAAATAGTATAATTTTAATTTTTCTGTTAATAAAAAGAATGTGAAAAAAGTAAGGCATTATTGCACTGTCAAAGTGTAATGAATTCTGGCATACTGATGATTATTAATTTTGAGAAGTTTTTTATCATAATACTAAGGAAGAAAGCAATAGAATATGTAAACATTATTGGCTTCAGATTATGAATATGGTTATTTTAAAGAACCATTTTGGTTGTATTAATATTTTATTTCCCTAGATTAACAGAGAAAAAATTTCAGTCAAGACTCTTTCTTTTCCACTGCTCCTTGCTTTTCAACAATTGCTAATTTAGTGTTGCAAAGTTTGCTAGGCAATATTAACTATTTTGCAAATCTTTTCTTATTTTATTTTCTAATTATAATAATAAAGGGTTGATGTGTTTATAGGAAAATTCTATTATCGCTTGTTGCTAGAATTCATAAGGTTTTGGAAGATATTCCTAAGATTATGAAAATTGAGGTACAGGTAATGAAACATGCCTAACCGTTTAAATTCATTATTTTAATTGCATTTTCAGCTTCTTTAATATATATATATATATATATATATATATATATATATATATATATATATATATGTGTGTGCTCAGCTAAGGATGGCTCTCGGCCATATCTCAAAAAGTATTAACCCTAGGATATTGGGGAAAACATTTTTATAGGTAAATCGGCCAAAAAAAAAACACTGGAAATTATTTTCACCTTTCTAAGTCCACCGCTAGAGTAGTAGACTAGTAAAAATAGTTTTATTGTAAAATACTTATCATAATAAAACTTTTTTGTATTAACCGCTTTTTTCTAATTTGTCAAATAAAGGGTGGTACGAATGTTTGATTTGAAAATGACTTTTTCATGAATCAACCGATTTCAAAGAACTTGGTCTCATCTTAAAGGGCCTTTGTAAGGGCTTTTACTAAAATATTATAATTATCAGTTTAAGTCTATTGCTAGTTGGTAGATGGCACTATATGACCAAGTACCATTTACAATAGAGTTCTAACATGTTAAAAATGCCGACCATCCATTCCAATGCAAATACTATATAAATTTTGAAGTAAGTAGTGTGACTACGTCCTGGTAAGCCATGACTACGTTAAACAAGCGCAATAAGTAAGAGCGGCCATCAATTATTGTTATTTTACCAAGCATTTACCTCGTGGAGGTTTTAAAAACTAGGATTTAAATTTGTTTTTATTGATATTGTTCTTGTTATTGTTCATTTTAGTATTATTGTTTCTAATTACTGTGTGTTATTTCATAAAATAATGTATTCCAATCAAGAGGCATATGACATATTGGCCATTTTTTCTCAATGTTTTGAAAATTCTGTAATTGCATCTAGGCAGTACGCTTTGCGTTACCCTGAGAGGACTCGCTATTCATTGAAAGTGTTTCGGCGATTGGCTCGGCGTTTAAGAAAAACAGGCCAAGTACAGCCTGTTGCTGTACAAAGATGGTAACGTCCAATAAGGAACAAAGTAAATATTATTAGTATCTTAGCCTACATTAACGCTTATCTACAAGCGGGTATACGCGAAAATTCCCAGAATTTCCTAATATCTTATGGATCTGTACAAAACATTTTGAGTGATTATAAGATGCATCTCTATTAGATTGTATTGCACCAGGCCTTACTTCCAACTAATTTTGACAACAGACTCAACTATTGCCATTGGCTTCGAAATATGATTGACGAGGACCCAAATCTTTTAGCGCGGATATTATGGACTGATGAGGCCACATTTACTAACACCGGTAATTTAAATTTGCACAACATGCACTATTGGGCTGATTAGGTTCACATATTTTTGAAAATCATGTGAACAGTGAAAATTATTTAGACTTTTTTTAACAAATGCTTTGCCGGAGCTCTTAGAAGATGTGCCATTTGCTGTAATTAGAGACATGTGGACGTATTTTTCCAAAATGTAGGAAATTATTTGGACAGGCACTTTCCCGATCGTTGGATTGGACGAGGGTCCCTCTTTCCATGGCCTCCAAGGTCTCCTGACCTTACCTGTTTAGACTTTTATTTGTGCGGAACACTTAAAGATTTGGTGTACAAAACCCGTCCTACCACCAACAAAATAACAAGGCAAACATTAGAAACAGTACCACCCTTCCTTAGGTTAAACCAATGCATTGAAATGGATGATCGGCATTTTGAACATGTTAAAAGAAATAAGGTAAGGTTAGAAAATAAGGTTTATTTAGTTTATTTAGTTCGTTTCAAGGCGTTCTTTAACCAGAGTCTATTCAGGAAAATTTAATAAATTTGAAATAAAATTATTTTTCGTTAAAAAATAAGGTTATTTGGAAATAACTCAAATACGAAAAAAAGATATCGACAAGGAGTTTTCATCACTTTATGTGTTTTTTTTACGCTCTTTCTTCCTGGCTAAAAATAAAAATACCATTGCATTTGAAATTTTTGAGAAAATCATGAGAATCGGAGACTTGGTCATAAAGTGCCATCTGCCAACAGGCAATAGATTTAAACTGATAATTGTAATATTTTAGTAAAAGCTCTCACAAAAGTCCTTTAAGATGAGACCAAGGTTTTTGAAATTGGTGGATCCAAGAAAAAGTTAAGACCTATTTTCTAATCAAACGTCCCACCCTTTATTTGACAAATTAGAAAAAAGCGGTTAATACAAAAAAGTATTATTATGATTAGTAATTTACAATAAAACTATTTTTAACAAATAATAACCATTTGTTTTTTAATTTAAACCGTAATATTAACTTCGCGGTGTGTGTTACTCCCTCTACCAGTGGACTTAGAAAGTTGAAAATAATTTCCAGTTTTTTTTTGGCCGATTTACCGATAAATTTTGTCCCCAAGATTCTAGGATTAATACTTTTTGAGATATGGCCGAGGGCTACCCTTAGCTGATCACCCTGTATATATATATATATATATATATATATATATATATATATATATATATATATCGGATATGCATAATAAGAATAAGCTACATGGGAATATTGAGACACAAAGTAGGTTTAATTAGAAAAAAGTTAATTTCAGTTATATGTAAGTTTAGGATAATATAGATTAAGGTAAGGATTATGCACGCCATTGGAAGGATTATCATTATTTGTTTACTTTTTTCTATGCCGCGTGAATTTTGCTCTATGTTGATTTATATGAATTGTTATGAGTTGAATAACACTAACTGAATCTTCCACTTTATAACTCTATGGTATGGACCTTTATTTTTAGAATTATCCTAGTAATGATTTAAAATATTTCTCACAAATAACAAAACCCGGAATCTATCATAAAAAATATTTTTGTTATATGTTATTAAAATACATTGTGATAAAGAGCATCGTTTATTTACTTAATTTTACAGAAATCAAATACTACAAGTACTTTTATAGACACCGGGTACAAAATAAAATAAACTCACCTTTTCTAGTTGGTCTTCATCATATATGTAATTGGCTGCGCTCGAAATCAGAGTTCCAACACTGCTGTATCTGCAATTCGAAAAATTTAACTTATAAACATTTAAAAGTAGAACTGGCCTAATTTATTCGATTTTTTAAAATCACAAAATCAAAAAGATTAACTTGCTAAATTTGCTAAAGCGTATTGAGTCCGAACTGAGTCCATCCGTGACACACATTTTACCTAAAAGTTAGAACTAGCTTCGATTTTCATATACAGTAGTTATAAAATACAGGAATTCAAAGATATTTTTAAAAACACACTATGCACACAAAAATAAGAACACACTACACTGTAAGGTGTCAATAACAAAATCCCTAATAAATAAATTAATTTTGGGAAAAGGAGCCTGTATTAATATGTGCTATTTTATGGGAAAAATCACGCTAACTAAATCTTAGGAATATGATGAAGTGGAATGCAGGTTCAAGAGTTTGTATTTTTATTACTTAAAAGAAACCTTTAATTATATTTATAACACACAATAACAAAGCAGCTAAAATATATTTAGCAATTCTAAATCATCAAAAAGCGGAGTTAGGAAAAAATATTTTTTTGGATTTTAATCACGACAGTGGTCAGAACTGGTTTTGACAGGTCAAATTGGTCAAAAGTATTTAAACCACTTTAAAATTTACTTTACCTTAAAATACATACACTATAATAATCTTGTATATATATAGTAAAATAACAGTGTAAGAAGTAGAGCAGGGTCAGCAGATTATGACTTGTACAAAATAGGTATATTTTATCAATGTTTTATTTGAGTTGAAATTAACAAACTAGTATTGTAACTGAGTAAAAGTTAATTAGTTAATCATTGTGTTAAATCACTCTTATGATCCTAACATGCGTTTTATTTTTTGTTTACAAGTTTAAAATCATGTCCAAGGTAAGTAATTAATTATGTCTGTTTAGTATACAAATAATAGTTTTGAATCCCTAAATTTAATTTTACTTGGTAGAATTGTGCTTTTTTAACAGTGATTTATTAATTGGGTATTGCTTTCGGAAGGTAAAATTGAAATCTTTTTATAATCCGAATTGTCAGGGTCGGATGTGGGATGACCAGCAGTAAATTTTATAATAACATATGCACCTAAATGTATTTTTAGATAGGCCTGATATTATTTTTTATGATTTTAATATATCACCCATTAGCAAAACGGTTTGCAGTGTCCTGTCTTAGTTTTTAATTATCTACCGTATGAGGCCACCTTTCGGTTTAACCGGAAATTCGAAATTTTTAACTTCCAGTTAAAACATAAGTTGGTCTTACGACAGATAATCGAAAAACAAAAAAGTGCAATCCGTTTTGACCTGAATCAAACTGTTTAGATTTTACAGCTAGTCAAATTTAAAACGTCAATATTTTGAAAACACTTGAATTTAGTTATAGAACGTTATACATAAACTCTGTTTAGAATTTTATGTAGAACCCAAAAATATAACATACAGGGTGTCTCATAAAGAAACAAAGTTGACCTCAAATGACCTTAAAATGAAGATCAAGGTCAAAAACAGGTAATGCTGTTTTGTTTTTCCCTCGTTACCAAACAATCTTTATTTGAAACATTTTTTCCTAAAAGGCATCGTTTTACGATAAATCACTGCCTCAAGTTAAATGACTCGCCCTGTATAACTGGGATTTTAATGAAACATTTAAATACATCTTGAATGTCAAATAAGAAATATTACCATAAAAATGTTTCTTATTTTAGATATAAATTAAATTTTTAGAATATACGGAGAAAACTAGGCACATTTTCTGTTGAAAAATAAAATCATTTCCGAAATATTTAAGGTAAAATACCTAGTTTTTCTTAACTTCAAACACGCGATATGACAAATCGATTTCTTATACAAACACATGAAGCCCATATTCCTATCTTAGTTTTTTATAATAAAGAAAGAAAACAGATATGTAAATAAATAAATAAAAATAATATAGATCATATTAACTTTGGATGATTATTATTAGGTAGGTCTTAAAATATTCTTCCAAATACTAATATGCATTATAGTTTTATTTATTCATTAACATTTATTTTTTTATATAATCTTTGGAGAGATTATAGAATTGTAAAATATTGTTTTTATTAGGTTTGGAATTTTCATAACGAGTGATTTTAAATACGAAAAGTTGGTTATTTTACTTTAAATTTCGAAAAGGGTTATATTTTTACATAGAACATGTTATATAAAACTTGTTTAGTTTTTTTGTAAATCCTAAAAATTTGGTAAACTATACATATATCAAGATATGTTTAAACAGGTCTTATATCTCCGTTATTTGCAGTGATAAAAAATAATAAAAAATAACTGAGTATCAAATTAAAAAATATATAACACAAAATATCCAGAAAATCGGCAAAATTCTAGACCAAAATTATATTACATACTCATGCAAATTTCCACAGTAGTATGATTCTGTTTATATGTTACCATCAATTTTAACTGTCCGAGTTAATTTTGTGTTATAACCTGAAACTGTGGCGTGCCAAAAGGGCCCGTGGGTCCCCCAAAATAAACAGGGTATTGAAATAAAATATTTTTTCCATAGTTAAAAAAAAACACGGATTTCGCAATTTTTGCAACTATCGGATACATTGGAAATCATAATAATAAGATAACGTAATATATAAACCCTATACATGAAACATTTGGAAGTGACAGTACTTAATGCGTATTTAGATGTAATATTAAGTCAGCTAGATAAAAGATTTACTGCGTTTAAAATAGTTTATTCAACATTTTTAATTCTAAATCCTCAGATATTGCTTAAATTAAATAACTCAGATATTTTGGAAAGAGCTGAGTTATTAGCGAAGAAATATTCAAATGATTTAATTACTCAACAAGTAACTGAGCTAATGCAGGTAAGATCATTATTGTATATCAACACTAAAAACTTAATACAACTCGTGAATTCGCAAACTATATTTTCGAAAAAAATGAATTATTGGTAGGTAGTATACCAGAACTGTGTTTTCAAAGTTGAAATTAATTAAAAATGTCCTTAGATCGACCATGACTCACAGTCGTCTTAGTTCTCTAGTTCTTACCTCTTCCTGGAATTTTTTATATAGCTATATTTTATATATTAATTATTTTAGTATTTGACCTTAAGCTTTGTTTTAAAGAATTTACTGCATCTTTCACAACAAACGTTTGTATTTTTGACAATAAAGCTTATTTCGAGATAAATTGATTTAAAAAGATATATACGTTTGAAAATTGGCATTTCGAAATTTGAAATCTAAACGGTTCGAACTAGGGCAAACAAATTTAATATTCATATCTTAGTTTTTATGGTTCTTCTTAAGGTGTCACTTTTAAATTCAACATGGCATTGAAATTTTTAAGTTATTAAATCGAAAAACACTAAAAAATTACATCAGAAGTGAATGTTGGTACTCTTATTTTGGTTAGTTTAATTCTGTTTTGAAGTCTTTATATATTGTTTATTCAAATATTCTTTATTTTTGTTTTGTATTTTAATATATTTGTTGCTATGGTTTTTTCTTATTATTTACTGTATTTTTTTTTTCATTTTGAAATGGGTGTATAACATTTTTGAGATGGAGAAGGAGACTGTATTCCTGTGATCTAATCTGTAACTCAACTGTGTGTGCCAGAGTTTTTTTTAAATCGATAAATTGGCCTTGAAGCAAAAAGTACAATATTTTAAAAATTTTACTTACGCTGCAGCTAGTTCTACATAATTTTCTGTAATATATTCGATAGCAGCATTGGTACCCGTCTTACTGGTGCTGTAAACATATGACCAAACTGAAGCAAAATCTTGCAGCCGTATACCCGAAGTTCCATTTATAGTTTGCCCCAAAAACCTACAAAAAAAGTTATATCAGATGTTTAGACAGTATTATGTTTGTTATCTTAGATTAGATTTTAAGCAACAAACTCCTCAATGTTTCAAACAGCGAATGTCTGACTCCAGGTTTCCTGCATATACATATTTTCTTTAATCCGGTTTTATATTCGTCCATTATAATCACATTTTGGTAAAAACCGAGAGTTATTTGGTTTCATTATTATTGACGGTTAAAAATCATATAAGCATAATAATAAAATATTATTCTAGTGGCACTCTAAACTCTGAGTTTAATATCTCGCATTGACGTGTTTGGTGGGAGATGCGTGCTTATATCAAGTCTTTGTTCGAAAGCTATTTTACTAAGGACGCGGGAGCGATCGTGGTGCGGAAACAAATATAAGTCAACTAAAGTCAGCTTTTACATTGTCGCGTTTAGCGGCGGCTGCGAAAATCATGCTTACTTCAAGTGTTTGTTCAGAATCGAATAAAAACATATCATGCATAGTTATTACTCAACTTCATCAGATGACAATCCTTAGGGGATAGCAATTTATTCCATCGATTTTTCTAAGCAGTTGCTATGTCTCTACTATCAAAGGAAGTATATGAAGAGAACAAACGAATGAGGAATTATGAAAGCGTTGTTGAAAGAGAACGAATGGAGGAGAAAACAACTAAATTAAATGTATTTATTTATTTTACTACTGTCCTTCTTTGGATAATTATTTACCAGATCATTTATAATATAATATAATTAGATACGCAAATTACAATAATTTACGAACTGTTCGAATACTACATATCGGACAAGTTTTTTCCGTGTCTATATTAAGACTAATTTCATCATGATTCAGTTATCTTACTGAAATTAAACCTAGTTATATTGCCTTTTAAAGATAATATTGTTTATACAAACTTAGACTGAAACGTCGAAAGTTGCGAAAAATTTAGTTCGTAAACGGGTTTTTTTGCATTTACCGGCTAGATGGGTGTAAGCCCCCTAAAGGGTATATACCAGTTTAAAAAGGTTAGTTTCTACGCACGTCGCAAGTAAGGCAGGAACGAAGTCGTTTATTCAGCGTCATGCATTGAGCCCAAAACCCTCTATGAGGTGTACGCACACTAAGACGCATCTGCGCGAGGACAAAAATGCCTTCGACTCTTGGATAAGTCCAAGAGGTGTCACACGGACTTCTCGTTCGTGACAGCCAGCCTAACAGTAAATAGAATTTTCTTTCCTATATATATATATATATATATATATATATATATATACCCAATAAATACCTAATTTTGAGAAATCTATACGCCCAAAATGAATTCATGTAATATATTATCCGATTTTGAAAATGTAGATAATGTGCTAGTAAGAAATTATTAGAATATATTATTAAGAAAGCCAAAAAAATTTCTTAAAAATATATATTTAATGCTATTAACAATAATGGATACAAAATAAGGTTTAGATATTGTAGCAATTTGCCTATTTCGTTATTTGATTTACGTGCATCCCTAGTCTGATTTTAGAAGTAAGTCTGACATAAATTTGTTGACACAAGTGGGCCTGAGTGCACATATATTTGTGAAAATGAAACAGTATTATATTATCCTGTATTGCCTATTTTAGATAGCCTAAGAAAGGATGTTTCCAGAAAAGATATACAAGAGGTTCTAAGGGGGTGATGTGTATTTAATCGCGCTCTCACAATTACCGAATCCAGAAACAACTTTTAACAAGCAATTATACATGAAATGAAATATTCAATAAAGGGCATATTTTGCATAAGTTCCATAGTGTAACCTTCCTTTCTACTTTCCTTAATAAAATCGCACAGCCATGAAAAATAATAGCAACTACTGCTAAAATTGAAAACTCAAAAACCATGATGTCTTAACTGCTAAAATTTATTTTAACTTATATAATTTAAAATTATTTATTTCTGAAGTTTCAAATAACGTAACTTTGTAAATCAAGTCATCATAGATGTATTTCATTTATACACCAGTCGGAGAATTGCTTGATAAAAGAGCTGTAGGCTCAAAATGTATTTTTTGTTGAATAACCCTATATACCACCTATATCTAGGTAGATTATTTAATTATATCAAACGGAATCCTAATATGGGATTATTAATAAGTTACTTACCATTTTAACAGAGTGGTGTCTTCTGCGCATCCCAGTCCACTTAACATCGTGAGTAATTCTGTGTTCAACTTGGTTTCCGTGTATTTTTGCCACAAAAAGTTAAAATCTGTCTGGATGTCATCGCTATACCTTAGAGCGTTACAATAGACAAATGTTCTTAAATTTTTGGGAACTCTAAAAGAGATTATTTCGCTATTAGAAAGTTGTTTAAGGCATATTTATATAACGCAAATATTGTAACGATTCTACGTAGTTCATAATAAACAAATTGTAACAACTTTGCTCTTTTCTACTAATAATAAAACTATTTCTTGTTGTTTTCATAAAATGGAAACACCCCGTATAAAACCGCATTTTCATATTTTATACAAAACTTTTATACGATGGATACTTAAGATTAGTCTACTACTAACATCACAATAAATACATTTATTTAATATATGAATCTACAGTACAGCGTAATTACTTTACCTTACCTACATTTTAATCTGCTATAACTTTTTTATTTTACGCAATCTCAAAAGAATTCAAAAAACCATTTCTTTGCGTAGCTGCCAAGTTTTTTCATAAGATGTATATAAAAAGTCTTAGTTTTCAAAAATTTAAAGAAAACTTGCATTTTCTTAACTCTTTGGCGCAATGGCGTAAAAAGTACGCCAATTCGACGCAACTGTATATTACTCCGTGTTCCCCTACTCCCTACTCTTTTCCGTTCCACGTATCCTTTAAGCAGCATTCAGTTGTCAGTTAGGTGTCGGCGGAAGACGTGTGGTTGTGCTTATTTTAAATATTTTAACGAATTACGTAAAGTGGTGTATAGAGTACGCCAAGCGCCTCATAATGTAAGTCAAATTATTGGTATCTAAAATAACTTACTTTGTTGTCAACTTCAAACCTCACACGGTGCCTTATCTGTTTGTATTTTTATTGGATATTAGTTTTTACTTCTAAAATGCAAATAATATTTTCAGGAAATTCTCATTTTACAAGGTTTGTTGTTAATAATGATGATGGTAATTGTTAGAGTTCTGTGCATGGCCTTTTTTTGAAGGAATTTGTAATGATTGGGGGTGGGCGATATTAGATTTTACCTATCAATAGGCGATATCTAGGATCACCTATCGATAGTTCAGTACCTACTACCTACGATATATTGGAGCCCAAAATTAATGATTGAAAAACAAAAAAAGTTCGCCTCTTGCAAATATCTAATCGGTTTATCCCTAACTATAGATTTTCTCGGCATTCTTTCGATATTACCACCTACCAATCGGCTAGATTGCGCACATATCGACACAGAGATAAATATCGATGTATCGATATTTTTTATTTACCTATTATCTCATGTCCCTGAGCTATCGATCTATCGATAAACGCCCATCCCTAGTAATGATTATCTGTTGATAATTGTTTTTATTACCAGGGATGGTGTTAAAACCAAAAATCCTAATAGACTTACCGACCAAGAGTTAGAAGCAATAGGCAAGAAGATGTTCGAGGAGGCTGCAGAAGAATTGGTGTGTGGTAGCGATGATGACGGGGAGGAAGAAGTAGTGTTACCAAGTTAACATGACTCGGAGTCTGAAATAACCGGAGAAGAAGAGGAGGTTGCTGATACAATAATTGAGGTCGATGAGGATGCCGAAGGTACTTGTAAACTAACAGAGGGACTAATAGTGAAAGGTAAAGACAATCAAACAATATGGAAAAAGCACCAAATAAAAAAAAAGTTTGCAGAAACTCCCGCTAAAAACATAGTAAAAGTATTTCCGAAGGTACTGGTTGATCATGTCCTAGTAACGGATGAAGTAAGCGCATTTTTGCAGTTTTTTCAAATGAGATGTCAGAAGATGTAACAAAATATACCAATATTTTTATCTCGTCAATTCAGGAAAATTTTGAGAAGGAAAGAGACGCTAACCAGACTACCAAAAAATAAATTTTGTCATTTTTTGGACTGTTATACTTATCCGACCTAAAAAAAAGAAAATCACACCAACTTTCAAGACATTTGGGATACTGATGGTAAAGTTACGGAAATATGTCGTGCCTGTATGAATGTAAAGAGGTTTTTGTTTTTACTGCGGGTTATAAGATTCGACGATAAAGCAGATAGGAACTAACGGCAAACTGTTGATAAATTAGCGGCCATTAGAACCATTTTCGACAGATTCGTAGAAAACTGCAAAAAAATTATTCTGTAGGTGAACTAATGACCATAGATGAAATGTTGGTGCCTTACCGAGGGCGTTGCAGCTTCATTCAATATATACCAAATAGCCGGCCAAATACGGTCTCAAAATATTCGCTTTGTGCGACTCGAGAATGTTTTACACGGCGAATTTAGAAGTCTACTGCGGGAAGCAACCGGATGGCCCTTTTTCTGTTTCTAACAAGCCCTCGGATATTGTGAACAGATTAATACAACCTTTCAAAGGAAAAAATAGAAATTTAACCACGGATAACTGGTACACAAGTTATCCGTTGGCTATGTCCTTATTGAAAGATAAAATCACATTGGTGGGAACCTTGAAAAAAAAAATAAGAGGGAAATTCCATCGGAACTTCTGCCAAGTAAAATCAGACCGGTAAATTCATCGATATTTGCTTACCAAGAAGATGCGACTCTTGTTTCCTATTGCCCAAAAAAAAACAAAGCTGTGGTACTTTTATCTACTATGCATTCTGAAGGCACTGTTGATGAAGTTACTCTAAAACCTGATATCGTTTTATTTTACAACTCTACTAAAGGAGGCATAGATACAATTGATCAGATGAATGCAAATTACTCAGTTCAAAGGAAAACCAGAAGATGGTCACTAGCTATCTTTTTCCAACTTCTAAATATCGGGGGAATAAATGCCAATATTTTATATAATGGAATATTTCCTGAAAGTGTCGGAATTAGGAGAAGAAAATTTTGGCTCTTGCCCTAATGCATTTATTAGGAATTAACTACTGGATATTAAATGTTTTTATCTAAATGCAGGCCTCCCGTGGAAACTGTTGCTGAGGAACCGGCTACGCGTGAACGTGGAAGATATGTTTTGTGTGGTAGAAAGAAAAATAGGACCACTACCATAAAATGCGACACCTGTTCTCAAATGGCGTGCAAGGAGCATGTTCAAATTAGACATACCTGCCTCAGCTGTATTGAACAAAGGAGGAAAATTAATATTTAAATATGTTTGTAAGATTTGTAGTTAGTTGTTAAAAACAAAAATGTGTATTTTACTTGCAGTACAACATATAATTTTGGGAAAATTAAAGTTTATTTTGGGTATTTACAGTATTTTAATAAAATTAAATAGCGGCGTATAAATTATGCCAAGCTCCTACTGAAAGAAAATTTTATTTAGCCCCTACCAAATGGTTAAATGAGACACATTACATGTCTTATTTTTAGTAGATAGGTCTCTTTTTCTCGACTCAAATATAGCGGGTTTGTTACCTTTGTCTTTAAAAATTAAAAAGAAAATGAAGAGAAGCTGCACCATAAGATCAATATATAACAAAGATTATTTTTCTCTCTTTACCACATTTGTCTAATGAAGAAGTTCTTCTCCATTTGCTCGTCTATTTTTAAAGATAATAATATCAACCGGACATATTTAGAAACAGAAAAAAGTGACATATCTACTTAAAGTGAAATTTCTAAAAAAGTTAAATTAAATCTTTAGATAATTGTCATTTTTTTTATTTTTCGAATGTTACAATAAACTTGGTTACTACTCATACAATTTGTTTTTTTGGATCCTAAAAAATAAAAACGTTATGTTAAAATGTAGGGCAGTTAAAATAATCACGTTGTATACAAATATATGACATACAGTTTGGTTTTTTTCAATCGGGTTTGTGCAGATGCGTATTTTCGCCCTAAAGTGTGGCTGTTGCTGCCGCAGTTGCTTCGTCAAAGCCACTAAATATGGATTTATGTCGAACATAATACTATTGCATATGGTAGGTGTATTTATTCAGTGGCAATAGTCCAAAAATAGAAAAAAAAATTACGATTGGTTTTAGGCTACCCTATTTTTGCTATTATTATAATATTATTTTTTTCGCCTACAAAAGGGTTCTACATTAGTGGAGCCATACGGAGCCAAACATTATGTAGGGCATAGGGTTAACATTCCATTATATTCAGCGTTCTTCTAGTTACCCTACAAGGTTTAAAGATATTAAGCAGCTTTAGGTACCTCGGAAGAGTGTCGCAAACGAGGCCATTCACAGACATGATAATGGGGATACTGTAAGCAGTTTTAAGGGAAGTATCTTTTTTAATTCCTCGGCGAAGTCATAATATTTACTTATTTTTTCTTGTTTGTTTTGTTGCAGGTTGTTGTCGTTTGTATGGGATCTGTATGATGGCTGGTGTGTTTTCAGCAACGGTCCGGTCGGTTTTCATTACAGTATTCCAGTACAGCAGAAAATCGTCGATTTTTAGTACAGGCGAGGGTACGTATTTGTTGTATGGGTCCGAACTGATTTGCCCATGATTACAATTTACACGCATTGAGCATCCAGCAGTGATATGCTCTATCGTTTCAGATACCCGGTTGCACATGCGACACATAATAGTTTTAATGGCTATCTTTTCAATATATTTTTTTATAATTTCGGATGTCTATGACTTGAATTACTATGATGAAACCTTCTGTCTCCGAGGATAAACACCCCATCGTCGATAGGTCCAGAGAGGCCCCGGATAGAACGTTAGGAAACTTCCCGTGTAGTGTCTTAGATAGCCATTCTTCTCTAGCCCTTTCTAGAACTACTACTTTAATTGGTCTTTCGTCAATTGTACCGCGGAGTATTTGTCTACATGTGTGATCACCACGTGTAATGATGTATCTCTTGCTTTGTCAAAGAAGTAGGTTTTGATGCAGAAGCGTCATGTTCAGTAGTCCTTGTGCTCCTAATTTTCTTGGTAGATACAGTACAACTGCGTGAGTGGAGGGTTCTAATTTCTGTTAGTATAACCCTTTTGATCCTTTTTAGGCCCTTGGTATCTACGTTCGATCATCTAAAAACTCCAAAAGTATGTGATTGCTGGGATAGGCCAAGAGTTGATTGCTTTAATTTTGTTTCTTCCATTAAGTTCACTTCTAGCTATTTATTTAACTCTTGTCTTTAGTTTTTCTGTAACTTGGTTTTACATACATTTCTGGTCTATAATTAGCCTTTGTTCGTATCCCAAATATTTGTAAGTGCTGTCATCCAAGTTTATCTGGCTTTGTTGTTCAATACCATCATATGTGTCATTGCATCTTTTTGCAACTAATTTGAAGCATTTGTCAAACCCAAAATTCATTTTTACGTCTGATCTGAATCCTTTGTAATTTTAATTAACCGATTCAGTTTCCTTTCAGATTCCGCATAGAGCTGTAGTGTGTGACTGTGTAACTCTGTGGTTCTGACTGCAATTTATAGCCCATGTTTGTTGATTAAATGGTTCTGTATAGTGGATTAAGGTACAAGATAAACCATAATGGGCTTAGCCTGGTAGATGGCACTATTTATGGGGACGTCAGGTTTAGATGTAACTTGGTTTTCCATGATTTCATATACTCACCAAGAAACTCAACTACGTTTCTACTACTACTATTTTATAAAGCTGAAGGCATCCGAGCAGCAGAGTGGGGAACTGAATCCAAGGCTTTTTGATAATTCTATCCATCCAGCATACTGCTATATTTCGCACCCTATGTTTAGCGTCTTGTGTGATTGTGGTATCGATTGTCAGTTGCTACATCCTTGGGTTATATATATATATATATATATATATATATATATATATATATATATATATATATATATATATATATATATATATATATATATATATATATATATATATATATATATATATATATATATATATATATATATATATATATATATATATATATATATATATATATATATATATATATATATATATATATATATATATATATATATATATATATATATATATATATATATATATATATATATATATATATATATATATATATATATATATATATATATATATATATATATATATATATATATATATATATATATATATATATATATATATATATATATATATATATATATATATATATATATATATATATATATATATATATATATATATATATATATATATATATATATATATATATATATATATATATATATATATATATATATATATATATATATATATATATATATATATATATATATATATATATATATATATATATATATATATATATATATATATATATATATATATATATATATATATATATATATATATATATATATATATATATATATATATATATATATATATATATATATATATATATATATATATATATATATATATATATATATATATATATATATATATATATATATATATATATATATATATATATATATATATATATATATATATATATATATATATATATATATATATATATATATATATATATATATATATATATATATATATATATATATATATATATATATATATATATATATATATATATATATATATATATATATATATATATATATATATATATATATATATATATATATATATATATATATATATATATATATATATATATATATATATATATATATATATATATATATATATATATATATATATATATATATATATATATATATATATATATATATATATATATATATATATATATATATATATATATATATATATATATATATATATATATATATATATATATATATATATATATATATATATATATATATATATATATATATATATATATATATATATATATATATATATATATATATATATATATATATATATATATATATATATATATATATATATATATATATATATATATATATATATATATATATATATATATATATATATATATATATATATATATATATATATATATATATATATATATATATATATATATATATATATATATATATATATATATATATATATATATATATATATATATATATATATATATATATATATATATATATATATATATATATATATATATATATATATATATATATATATATATATATATATATATATATATATATATATATATATATATATATATATATATATATATATATATATATATATATATATATATATATATATATATATATATATATATATATATATATATATATATATATATATATATATATATATATATATATATATATATATATATATATATATATATATATATATATATATATATATATATATATATATATATATATATATATATATATATATATATATATATATATATATATATATATATATATATATATATATATATATATATATATATATATATATATATATATATATATATATATATATATATATATATATATATATATATATATATATATATATATATATATATATATATATATATATATATATGTATATATATATACAGAAGAACAGAAAGGATGCCGAAGCAGAACCCAAGGATGTAACAACTGACAATCGATACCACAATCACACAAGACGCTAAACATAGGGTGCGAAATATAGCAGTATGCTGAATGGATAGAATTATCAAAAAGCCTTGGATTCAGTTCCCCACTCTGCTGCTCAGATGCCTTCAGCTTTATAAAATAGTAGTAGTAGAAACGTAGTTGAGTTTCTTGGTGAATATATGAAATCATGGAAAACCAAGTTACATCTAAACCTGACGTCCCCATAAAAAGTGCCATCTACCAGGCTAAGCCCATTATGATTTATCTTGTACCTTAATCCACTATCCAGAACCATTTAATCAACAAACATGGGCTATAAATTGCAGTCAAAACCACAGAGTTACACAGTCAGACACTACAGCTCTATGCGGGATCTGAAAGGAAACTGAATCGGTTAATTAAAATTACAAAGGATTCAGCTCAGACATAAAAATGAATTTTGGGTTTGACAAATGCTCAAAATTAGTTGCAAAAAGATGCAATGACACATATGATGGTATTGAACAACAAAGCCAGATAAACTTGGATGACAGCACTTACAAATATTTGGGATACGAACAAAGGCTAATTATAGACCAGAAATGTATGTAAAACCAAGTTACAGAAAAACTAAAGACAAGAGTTAAATAAATAGCTAGAAGTGAACTTAATGGAAGAAACAAAATTAAAGCAATCAACTCTTGGCCTATCCCAGCAATCACATACTTTTGGAGTTTTTAGATGATCGAACGTAGATACCAAGGGCCTAAAAAGATCAAAAGGGTTATACTAACAGAAATTAGAACCCTCCACTCACGCAGTTGTACTGTATCTACCAAGAAAATTAGGAGCACAAGGACTACTGAACATGACGCTTCTGCATCAAAACCTACTTCTTTGACAAAGCAAGAGATACATCATTACACGTGGTGATCACACATGTAGACAAATACTCCGCGGTACAATTGACGAAAGACCAATTAAAGTAGTAGTTCTAGAAAGGGCTAGAGAAGAATGGCTATCTAAGACACTACACGGGAAGTTTCCTAACGTTCTATCCGGGGCCTCTCTGGACCTATCGACGATGGGGTGTTTATCCTCGGAGACAGAAGGTTTCATCATAGTAATTCAAGTCATAGACATCCGAAATTATAAAAAAATATATTGAAAAGATAGCCATTAAAACTATTATGTGTCGCATGTGCAACCGGGTATCTGAAACGATAGAGCATATCACTGCTGGATGCTCAATGCGTGTAAATTGTAATCATGGGCAAATCAGCTCGGACCCATACAACAAATACGTACCCTCGCCTGTACTAAAAATCGACGATTTTCTGCTGTACTGGGATACTATAATGAAAACCGACAGGACCGTTGCTGAAAACACACCAGCCATCATACAGATCCCATACAAACGACAACAACCTGCAACAAAACAAACAAGAAAAAATAAGTAAATATTATGACCTCGCCGAGGAACTAAAAAAGATACTTCCCTTAAAACTGCTTACAGTATCCCCATTATCATGTCTGTGAATGGCCTCGTTTGCGATACTCTTCCGAGGTACCTAAAGCTGCTTAATATCTTTAAACCTTGTAGGTTAACTAGAAGAACGCTGAATATAATGGAATGTTAACCCTATGCCCTACATAATGTTTGGCTCCGTGTGGCTCCACTAATGTAGAACCCTTTTGTAGGCGAAAAAAATAATATTATAGTAATAGCAAAAATAGGGTAGCCTAAAACCAATCGTAATATTTTTCTCTATTTTTGGACTATTGCCACTGAATAAATACACCTACCATATGCAATAGTATTATGTTCGACATAAATCCATATTTAGTGGCTTTGACGAAGCAACTGCGGCAGCAACAGCCACACTTTAGGGCGAAAATACGCATCTGGTATGTGTAATTTGCGCTATTGTCAACGGCACTAGCAGCAAAAGTCATTGATTTGAGATTATATTTTATTTATTTTTTAGTTTGGATTGCATAAGGCTTTAGGCGATCTCTTGGTATCTGTTTGGTCTTTGCGACTGACGTTATTAAAGATTTTGCATTTTTTGGCCTACCCATTTATTGATCTTTTTAAGTCCTGAATTTCATTACACTTAAAGAATAATATGCATATTGGGATTGTGTTTGGGACACTAAAATTGTGGGATAAAAAAACAAACCCGATTGAAAAAAACCAAACTTTATGTCATATATTTGTATACAACGTGATCATTTTAATTGCCCTACATTTTAACATAACGTTTTTATTTTTTAGGATCCAAAAAAACAAATTGTATGAGTAGTAACCAAGTTTATTGTAACATTCGAAAAATAAAAAAAAATGACAATTATCTAAAGATATAAAATTAACTTTTTTAGAAATTTCACTTTAAGTAGATATGTCACTTTTTTCTGTTTCTAAATATGTCCGGTTGATATTATTATCTTTAAAAATAGACGAGCAAATGGAGAAGAACTTCTTCATTAGACAAATGTGGTAAAGAGAGAAAAATAATCTTTGTTATATATTGATCTTATGGTGCAGCTTCTCTTCATTTTCTTTTTAATTTTTAAAGACAAAGGTAGCAAACCCGCTATATTTGAGTCGAGAAAAAGAGACATATCTACAAAAAATAAGACATCTAATGTGTCTCATTTAACCATTTGGTAGGGGCTAAATAAGATATATATATATATATATATATATATATATATATATATATATATATATATATATATATATATATATATATATATATATATATATATATATATATATATATATATATATATATATATATATATATATATATATATATATATATATATATATATATATATATATATATATATATATATATATGTATATATTATATATATGTATATATATATATTATATATATATATATATATATATATATATATATATATATATATATATATATATATATATATATATATATATATATATATATATATATATATATATATATATATATATATATATATATATATATATATATATATATATATATATATATATATATATATATATATATATATATATATATATATATATATATATATATATATATATATATATATATATATATATATATATATATATATATATATATATATATATATATATATATATATATATATATATATATATATATATATATATATATATATATATATATATATATATATATATATATATATATATATATATATATATATATATATATATATATATATATATATATATATATATATATATATATATATATATATATATATATATATATATATATATATATATATACATATATATATATTATATAGATATGTATATACCGGGTGTTCAGTTAAGGGCGTACACTATCTATATCTCAAGAACCCTTGACTGCAGCCAATTGGAAAAAAAAAATTCATGACTAAAATGGCAACGAGGAATCGTCCAAAAATATTTTTAACTTTGCAAATTGGCCGTAAGGGGGCGCAACTGTCAAAATGAAAATACAAATTTAAAATTTGAGCAAAATTACTAAATTAAGATATAAGTTTTATAACGTCACTGGAAAGCTGAGTCAATTTTCTATGAATTCGCTTTAAGCCAAATTTTCATTGGGTTAATAATAAGGGTGGGGGAAACAAATGTGTGTTGTCATATTTAAATCGCTATATCTTGTACACTTCTTAACCAATTTTAATGAACAAGGTGTCATATGAAAGATAATTTTTACATCTCTTAATGGACTCTGCAGTGATATAAATTAGTTTTAGTCAGATGGCGCTATCCAATGTGGTTAGAGTTTTCTTGAAATTTTTCTAAAATTTCAAATGGATCGGTATGCTTTACCTTATAAATTATAAAAGTGAATTATAAAATCTACATTTTGGCGAAAACCGCATATCGAAATCTTTATTCGTTTCGGAGTTGTTGCTAAATAACTGGTGATAAAAGAAGCAAAAACAAAAAAATCGAGTTTTATGAAGTTAGTATCTGACAAATAAATGATATTATGGAATTAATTAAAGCATGTTAAAGGTTTACTTAATAACCAGATTAAAAAATCTTAATTGAACTAATTGTAAGTAGTAATATTTTTATTTGCCTTCCATCACACTTTATCCAGGCTTTGAACTTTAGCAGACTATTAAAATTTGGAGCGTGTTTAAAGGCCAACGGGCCATAACAAAGCAGAATAACATAACGAGTAACGTATGAAAAACCTTCGTGGCAAAAATACGAAGAAACAGGTAACGAGTAACAAGAACAAGAACAAAATTTTCAGAAAAATTAGGCATTTATGGGATATGTTCAAAATGTTTTCCATCATTCTGAATACAGCGGTACAGCCTTTGTTGTGTTGACGAGACAGCAGTTTTAATTTCCGCCACGGATATGCTGTTTATAGCCGTTCTAATTCTCTCGATCATATTTTCTCGCGTTGTTGGTCGAGTTTTGTAAACGAGATCTTTTATTCTTCCCCATAAATAAAAATCGAGACAAGTTAAGTCCGGTGACCTGGCTGGCCAAAGAAATAAACTTCCTCTTCCAATCCACCGGAAAGGGAACTGCTGGTCAAGGTAGTGACGCACTTGGTTTGAAAAATGGGCAGGACATCCATCGTGTTGAAACCACAAATTTCTTCTTGTCGCGAGGGTCACGTTTTCTAATAACTGTGGCAGCTCATTAATTAAAAATTGAAGGTATAATTCACCATTTAGAGTCCTATCAAAGATAAAAGGCCCGATAATCTTTCCTTCAACAATTCCGCACCATACATTCACTGTCCAACGATGTTGATGGTCGACTTCACGCATCCAATGAGGATTATTATCACACCAGTAATGCATGTTGTGCAAGTTTACTCTACCATTGCTGGTAAATGAGGCTTCATCTGTCCATAGTACTTTATCCAAAAAACGGCGATCTTCCCTTATCATGTTGAGAAGCCAATGACAATAATTTAAGCGATTGTCGAAATCCAAGTCTAGTAAAGCCTGGTGCAAAACAATATGATATGGATGCATGTTAAAATCCATCAAAATTTTATGAATGGAGCCAACTGAAAGTCCCAAGTCCCTAGAAATTTCGCGAATACTAGCATGTGGATCAACATTGATATAAGCTAAAACGTTTATGATATTCGTCTCATTTCTGACTCTGCGATGCCTTATTTGAGTCGAAGTTGGTTGAACTCTGCCAGTTTCTCTGAGTCGTCTTGCCAAACGAGTAAACACGTGCCTGGAATGATGCGTCCGATTAGGGTACTGCAAAGCATACTCCCTTGAAGCTCTGGCTGCATTTCGAAAGCACTCAAAATACACACCTAACATATCAAATGCCTCTTCATTTGTAAACGGCATTTTTACTTTAGTAACGGAAACAAGAAGTAAACTTTCTTTCACAAGACAATAAACAAACCAAAATGACAGTTACTGCTTTTATTGCCATGACAACGAGGCGCAATGTGTCTGTTGTTTTTCACGGCTTACTGTGACAGTACAAGGAGGCAAATAAGAAATAAGAACGCAATACCTCATGGTATGACATTGCTTACAATTAGTTCAATTAAGATTTTTTAATCTGGTTATTAAGTAAACCTTTAACATGCTTTAATTAATTCCATAATATCATTTATTTGTCAGATACTAACTTCATAAAACTCGATTTTTTTGTTTTTGCTTCTTTTATCACCAGTTATTTAGCAACAACTCCGAAACGAATAAAGATTTCGATATGCGGTTTTCGCCAAAATGTAGATTTTATAATTCACTTTTATAATTTATAAGGTAAAGCATACCGATCCATTTGAAATTTTAGAAAAATTTCAAGAAAACTCTAACCACATTGGATAGCGCCATCTGACTTCTTTTTTTAAAACTAATTTATATCACTGCAGAAGTCCATTAAGAGATGTAAAAATTATCTTTCATATGACAGCTTGTTCATTAAAATTGGTTAAGAAGTGTACAAGATATAGCGATTTAAATATGACAACACACATTTGTTTCCCCCACCCTTATTATTAACCCAATGAAAATTTGGCTTAAAGCGAATTCATAGAAAATTGACTCAGCTTTCCAATGACGTTATAAAACTTATATCTTAATTTAGTAATTTTGCTCAAATTTTAAATTTGTATTTTCATTTTGACAGTTGCGCCCCCTTACGGCCAATTTGCAAAGTTAAAAATATTTTTGGACGATTCCTCGTTGCCATTTTAGTCATGAATTTTTTTTTTCCAATTGGCTGCAGTCAAGGGTTCTTGAGATATAGATAGTGTACGCCCTTAACTGAACACCCGGTATATATATATATATATATATATATATATATATATATATATATATATATATATATATATATATATATATATATATATATATATATATATATATATATATATATATATATATATATATATATATATATATATATATATATATATATATATATATATATATATATATATATATATATATATATATATATATATATATATATATATATATATATATATATATATATATATATATATATATATATATATATATATATATATATATATATATATATATATATATATATATATATATATATATATATATATATATATATATATATATATATATATATATATATATATATATATATATATATATATATATATATATATATATATATATATATATATATATATATATATATATATATATATATATATATATATATATATATATATATATATATATATATATATATATATATATATATATATATATATATATATATATATATATATATATATATATATATATATATATATATATATATATATATATTGTTCCAGATTTGCCGTTACACAAATACGTAGATTCTGTATGCACTCCTTTTATTCAAACACAGGTTACAGGTATCAAAGGTAGACACTGGTTATACTCAACAATCGTAACTAAGGTAACTTTAAACTTGTCAATGTCAAAATTACTAAGTTTCTTGAGGATCAAAAGATCCCATTCCACTCGTACAATTTCGAAAGCGAAAAAATGCTCCACGTGGTCTTGAGGGGTGTATTAGAAGAATGGTCAGTTGAGAAAATAACCGGTGACTTAAAAAATCTTAAATTTAACCCCACCAGGGTAATAAGGTGGTATCACAAAGATGGCAGGCCAATGCCATTAGTGCTGGTAATTCTTCCTAAAACTGAGAAAAATATTTTTGATTCGTACGTGCTTGATGATATGGCCATAAAGGTAGAATCACAAAGAAATAAATCGAATGCTACCCAATGTCATAGATGCCAACTTTATGATCACTCACAAGCAAAGTGCTCCGCCGAACCCAAATGTTTAAAATGCACCGAAAATCATTTTACCTACCTCTGTCAACTCGACAAAAATATAAAATGTACATGTGCAAACTGCGGGGGTGACCACTCCGTAAATTTTCAAGGCTGTGTCAAACACCCTAAAAACTCAAAACAACCCCCTAGAATCCCACCCCCCACATTCCTCTGGGGGAAAGATAACTTAATAAATATTAAAAAGACAGTTAATCCCAGCACTAATGACGTTAGCGCAATGCCTCAACTGATCCAATTCTTTGCTAATATGAATGATCAACTACAAATATTTATGAACTAATTTATGACTACTTTACAATCACAATTCCAGCAAATTCTACCTCAGATGTCACCTCAACATATATCAGCAAATGAATTACAACAAATTGCGCCCTTCTTCTATTAGAAAAGCCTCGTGTAATATAAATGCAATAAAAGATTTTATTGGAAATTATTCACTTTACCGAAAAATTTCAAATTGATGTTTTTCTAATCCAGGAAACCTAGTTTAAAAACAAGCAGAGATTTTCATTCCCGAATTTTAATGTTTACCGAACGGGCAAAGAGGGGGCCCAAAGAGGCGGTACATTACTGTTGGTTAAAAAAACTTTAATTTCATACGAAATCCCCAACCCTGATAACTGTATTGAAGGCACTTATGCCAAAATCGCCCTAAAAGACAGCTTTATTACGGTTGGGTCTGTCTACTGCGGGCCTTCTTCCTTAAAAAACTTTAATACTAACAACCTAGTTAATATTTTTAATCAAAACGAGGCTATTTTAATAGGAGGAGATCTCAATGCCAAACACAGGGATTGGGGGTGTAACATGACAAATACTCGCGGACTGACATTGATCAACTCGCAAGACGTCTGCAGATATAATATTCTAACCCCGTCTGAACCCACTCATATCAGTCAACAAGGTAGACCAGAGCTTCTAGACTTCTTTCTAACTAAAAACACCCAAGTTATAACCCAACCGGGGGTTATCCATGAACTTTCCTCTGCTCATTCCCCCGTTATCATTGATTATGGCGACATAATCACTTCCCATAATGACTCATATATTAAAAAATTAAAGAATTGGAACTTATACCAGGAAAAAATAAAAATTATGCATTTCACAGAAAATATTTCTACCCCTGCTGAACTGGATATGACTGTTATCAATCTAACCTCAAATATTATCTCTGCCATAAATTCTTCTACAATCTTTAAATCAACAAAAATTACCAAATACGGCTCGATTCCCTCGGACACCAGGGAAAAAAAGAAAAGAAAAAACAGACTCAAAAATCTGGCCTACAGAACTGGAGACCCTCATTTCAAAAGCCTTGCTAACAAAGCCACTAAAGAAATTAAGGGTTTACTTAAAGACTTATATAATCAGCAGTGGGAAGATAAACTCTCCGCCCTAAATGATCAAGGTACTCATTACTTTAGACTCTCGAAAAATCTCACCAAAGGGCCTAAACTACCCATGCCCCATATCAGGAATACTCTCAACAACTCAATAATCTCTAACCCCGAAGACAAAGTAGAATATTTTGCAGACGCCCTGTATGAACAGTTTAGTGAAAGTCAGCCAATCAATTTAGCTCACGAAAATAAGGTAGTTCACACGGTCAGAATCTACGAAAGAACTCCGGTTGGCATTGCACCCTTAATTCCTATTGCTTTGGTTCAATCTGTTATTAAAAATCTAAATATTAAGAAAGCCCCAGGCCTAGACAACATTACAAATATGGCCATTAAAAAATCCCCATTGACCCTTTTTAAACATTTAACTTTAATTATTAATGCTATTCTTAAATTAGGCTATTTTCCACTCTTGTGGAAACAAGCAAAAATAATAGTTATTAAGAAAAAAGGCGAAAGCGCCTATCTAACTAACAGCTATAGACCAATTAGTCTCCTCCCTGTATTAGGTAATATCACGGAAAAAATTATTTTAATTAAACTTCAGGAAGAAGTCGCAAACAAAGGCCTTCTTCCAGACTTTCAGTTCGGCTTTAGAAACTCGATTAGCACCATTAATCAAACAACTAGACTAGCAGCTGACATTATTAGTGGTTTTAACAGGAAAAAAAGCTCTGGCGCTTTTTTCCTTGACATAAAAAAAGCCTTTGACAAAACATGGCACTCAGGCCTAGTGCTAAAACTCATTAGAGCGGGTATCTCAAACTATTTAGTTAAAGCAGTTCACTCTTTTTTACTCAATAGAATATTTGTGGTACATATAGATGGCTTTACCTCCACTCCTAGGCCAATAAGGGCGGGAGTCCCACAAGGTTCTCCCCTCTCTCCCCTATTATTTAACGTGTTTATTTCTGACATTCCGACCAATAATTACACCAATCTCTATCTTTTTGCAGATGATACCGCTCTAAAGTCTACAAATAAAAGCTTAAACATATTATCATCCAGGCTTCAAAGGCACGTTGGTGCCATTCAAGTCTGGATGAATCACTGGAAGTTGGATCTTAATCCCTCAAAAACTCAAGCTATTATTTTCACAAAAAATAGTAGAATCCCTACTGCTAAAAAAGTCAAAATTCAAGGACAGGAGATTAATTGGTCTAAGCAAATTAAATATTTGGGAGTAATATTTGATAGAGGCCTTAGGTGGTCTGCGAATACTGACTATAGTATTAAGAAAGCTAGAAGTGCTCTAGCTCAGTTATATTCATTATTGCACCAAAAAAGTAGTCTTAATATTAAAAACAAGATCACACTTTTTAAACTCTATATTAGACCAATTCTAACCTACGCTTCACCCACGTGGAGTACTCATCATAAAAACCAGTCAAAAGACTTCAATCGCTCCAAAATAAAATAATCAGGATCATTCTAAACGCGGATAGATTCATTAGAAACTCAATTCTCCACAGGGATACAAACCTTGAGAGCTTGGGCGACTTCATTAACAAATTGAATTCAAATTATTTCATAAGGGCCGAACTTGCTAACAATGACCTCATTACCAAAATTCATGACTTCTCCCAACCACGTAACAAATTCAAGCTCCCTAAAGACTGTCTTTTACCTAGAATTTAAACTATCCCCCCCTCCCCAACTGGGATCCCCCCTCCTATGACTTTTTCCCCTATCCTTACAATTTGATTGTATTCCCGAGGAATGAAGAGATGTAATAGCCATTTGGCTGACATAAGAATCGAAGAGGACCCCGAACTCATTTTGATTCAGTTGTAATTAAGATTTCGAAGTGTTAAAAACCTGACATTGACAAGTTTAAAGTTACCTTAGTTACGATTGTTAAGTATAACCAGTGTCTACCTTTGATACCTGTAACCTGTGTTTGAATAAAAGGAGTGCATTCGGAATCTACATGTTTGTGTACCGGCAAATCTGGAACAATATATAATATATATATATATATATATATATATATATATATATATATATATATATATATATATATATATATATATATATATATATATATATATATATATATATATATATATATATATATATATATATATATATATATATATATATATATATATATATTATATATATATATATATATTTATATATTTATATATTAATATATACATAACCTGGGTATAACGGATAACGGTCTCTAGTAGTAAATAATAGGTATTTAAAATGTATATTTAGAACATATTCTGGGAATTTCTTTATCAAGAAGTTGGTTTTTTACTTATTCGATATTATCTTTGAAAAAATTAGAATGCCTAAAATTTCATTCATTATTATCAAATTTTGTTGTAATTTAAAGCCAATTTTTTATTGTTGGTTAAAACTGCTATTCTTTTGAGGTAAGCATTGTAATGTATATTTGAAAAAAAAGGAAAAGTCAACAAACTGAAATTTATTTGAAGTTGTTTTTTTTTAACAGTTTCTTTCAAAGCATATATCTCAGTTTCAAGGCCCGCTAAACTTTATAATAATTAAACTGAGTAAAGCGGTTCTAAAAATTGTAAGTATTCCTTATTCACTTCCAACCAAGGTCAATCGACAAAGAGCTGCTGTTATTATTTGTACTGTTGAGGAAAATTTTTCCTGCAACTGAGGCATTCGTTTCGAAGAAAGCTCCTGGTAAAATCATTTAGGACTTCATTGCAGTTTGTATTGGAATTAAAATATTTTGGACTGTTTTATGCAGTCGTTCATAACGTAGGAAAACTTTCTTTTTGGTACAAAATCTATTTTTGTTTGAGATTGTACGTTTTATATAACTCGAGTTTTTAGAAAAGTTACAGATACAATTTTTTAATTTATTTATAAAAAATTAGAAGAAATAAAAAGGTAAGAATACATAACCTAGAACTAAATAAGAATAATAATAACAATGATGATATCAATAAAAAATTGAAAAACAGTAAAACAAATATTAATACAACAAAGACATCTCAGGAGATTCATATAGTAGAACCTTTGGAGTACATAACCAATTTTTGTAGAAAACAAAATTGACATTATTAGGTTTAACTTTTCTCTTTTAAAAAATTACTTTTGTTATTTATTTTTTCATGGTGTTGTGAAAAAAACATATTTCTAGATTATAAAATCACTTTATGACAAACAAATATATTTATCCATCCAACTCATCGGTTTGTTTCTCTAGTCTAATGACCTATTGAACTTTACATACTTCACAAAAAATATATATATAAATAAATATAAATGTTAATATTTTTATATTTGGTGAAACAAAATAGCGACAGGCTTTTTAAAAAATCAGTAAACAAAATAAGTTGTGTTTGACTTACTTAACTCCATTGTTTCTGTAAACGGAAAATAATTCCTTAGATTTATTTACACAATTGGCTTCTCCATATTTGCATATCCTCGTAAGAATCATTGCTTGTTTCATAGAATAGACTTGATTCGAGTTGTCAATAACGTCAAAAGGTACGGTGCTATATACAGTCTGCATAAGGCTAAGCATCCATGAAATAAATTGTTGTCCCACTTCAGAGTCATATCTAAAATGTACATATAATGTTCTCATATACTTTTAGAACCAAATTACTAAAAAGAGTGTTTGTTTCTATATTTAGTACTTAAGCTAATTAATAATGAATAAAATTATTTTTGTGGTTTTTGTTTTTTTTTTCTAATAAAGGAAGCTTTTGAGTATATTTTATAAAAAAAACTACATATCATGTCAGTATAGAAAAGTAGGTAAAGATAGGAGTTACGACAAAGCAAACAGTTATAAGTAAATAACTCCAACATAAATCAATTAGGTAAACGGAAGTCAATACATTTTTGAAATTAACAAGAAAAACGATTAAAGTAACTTTGCAATAACTAACTTACAAATATAATAAATTTTTAAAGAATTATAGAAGATTTCATGGATTTGAAGTTATTAAAGTTGCTTTTCGATATTTTACTTTCGATGCCAATATGAACAGTGCGATCAATCTTCGTTGATAGCATGTTAAATGGAAATAACAAAAACCTAATTATAGAGTTACGTAAAAAGTTGCCAATTTTACAAGATATCACCATAAGATCTATTTTTTAATGGAACACCGTGAATATTACATGTTCATAAAATGGGTCTCTTCTTGCTTATTATAATATATTAGGTTTGATGCCTCAATCTTCAATCTCAATCTCAAAAACGCTCTATTACATAATGGAATCGGTGGGAATACATTGCCTCTTTTGGTAGGGTTTTCCTCAAATTTCTTGGTGCTTTTAAAGATAAAGGTATTCAACCTGCTATATTTACAATTAGTAAGACCATTTAATGAACTTATAATTTACAGGGTGTTCTATTTAAAAAATACAACTTATGGTGATATCTTGTAAAATTGACGAACTAGAAAAAAAATCCTATAAAAAGTTATTACCGCATTTTAAATTTTATCAAGATAGATTGATCGGATTGTATCTCCAGAGATCTATAATAGACAATAACATCGATTAAGCTCTAGTGAGCACAGTTCAGGCATCTGCATCCGACTTGCCCTACTAGAAGGTTCTATGTTTCTTTTATACTACCCTGAGACTGTTGCAAGAGCTCTGGTTCCTTTGCATTAATCATTTTTTGGTTGACTGTATCGAATTAAATTGTAATAATGTTCCTTAAGCTTAGTCGATATGCCAAGTTCCAATTACGTAGACTTTACTACAGAGGTGAGGATGGAACTTTACCTGACGGCAGAGAAAATTCAACTTTTGGTGATTTCAAGCACTACCACATCTTTTTCGTACTATAGACTACATGCAAGTTTAATTCTTGTAAAGACTCATCCAGTATTTTGTTCTCATGTAATGTAATCCTTGAACATGCTTTGTGCAATCGAATATAAAATGTTGAATAAACATTTAAGTTTTGAACACTTTGAAAAAAAATTATGATTTATTAAATGGGAAAAAAATGTAATAGAAATAGTTAATTACGTTTAATGTAAGCACATTTCATTTAAAAGTTGTATATTCCTGACTTTATCAAACAAAAGATAAAACATCTGCATGCGATCGGCTTGTTAAATTCATTTATAGACAGGGGTTTATGATATTATCGCAATCATACCTCTTAATTTATTTGTATCTGATAAACTGTCTATTTGAAGTATAATCGGTATCTGCTTATATCAATTTTTATTGCTCTACCTTACCTCTTACTATAGTACCATAACAGTACCATAGTAACAAATCTGAAAGACAAGTACCAGAATTGCTAAAACTATATATCATATTCCTGTGTTTTTCATCGTAGCATTTTCAGCAAAAAATACAGAAACAGTCAAAGCCTATTGAAACTCATAAAAGTGTAATTTAGGATACATGAGTTGTTAACCGTGTACGACTCATTGATGTATATATTGTGAGGGTCGTGCATAAGCTACCCAAATGAGTCATTTTAAGAAATCGTGTAAAAGTTTGACAGTAATGTGAGTCAACGAAAAAACAATAAGGACTACAGTAGATGCCGGAGCAGCGGTTTCCGCAGTCAGAACAAATCCCGTCGGTGCTAAAGAAGTAAAACTACTGGCAGAGAAGCTGTTGTTGTGCACTGTAACCAGGGAGTCAGAGCCTGTATATGGAGAAATTAGTGTCAGGCTTTTATTGGAATCCACTTTAATAATATACATAATACAATAATGGCTAACATAGAAGATGAATTTATTCTCGGAATGGACTGAACTGGACGGAACTGAACATTATAAAAATTGAAAACGAAAAATTGGTTTTGGTTAGCGAAAAGGATGCCCGAAGAACAAACATCATAGCCCTTTACGAATATGGAGTCGCATCGAAATAATTGTTGTTGGAAAATTGGAGACACATCCTGGGTGCTGCGTTAGACTGTTACAAGCCAGGGAAGTACTTGATCGGAGAAACTCTAGTACAAAGAGCTAGTAAAGTTTTGTCCGGGTTGCTAACATCTTTTCTAGTTCCAATTAATAAAGGATATGTGATTGCGACCTTCGAACCAATCAAACAAATAGTTAATTGTGACATACCAAAATCGGATTTGTAAAGCAAGAGGGTTTAGCTAATCAAGGGTATTTTACAAACTATGGAAAACTCATCAAAGCATTTTCAGAAGAATTGTTTCACAAGGCCAAGAATTTCATTATAAGAGAAAGTGACATATTTGAAACTGGGGACAGCAAAACGGGAAGGACATATTTCGTAAAGCATAGAATCGACACTAAACAGGCACATCCGATTAGACAACCGCCACGAAAGTTGCCAATTGTAACAAGTGGAAGTAGAAACACACATTAATATAGTGCTTTAAGATGGGCTTATCGCAGAATCAAATAAAAGGACAGCTACCCATTATCGAGAATTGATCATATTTTAACCACTTTGTCAGAATCCAAATGTCTTTCCACCTTGAATTTAAAGAGCGGACATTTGGAAGTAGCTATTCATAAAGAAGATAAGGAGAAAACTACTTTTAACACCGGTAGCGGTTTGTACCAATTCAAAGTAATGCATTTTGGTCTGTGCAATGCTCCCGCCACCTTTGAGAGACTTATGGAATACGTTTTAAGAGTTCTTTTTTGGAAAACCTGTGTGGTGTACCTAGACGATGGGATGGGTCAAATACTCGAAGATCATCTGAAAAACATCCAAGACGTTCCCAGCGGTTCTCAAAGAAATGTTGCCTGGTTCAAAAGGAATGAAAAAAGAGCAAAATGAGAAGAGATTGGCCAACTCCCATAAACTAACATGAACATCGAAGCTTGTGCTCATATTATCGACGGTTTGTAGAGAATTTCGCAAAAATTGCAGCTCTACTACATAAATTAACTAAAAAAAAGTAGTATATAATTGGAGTTCAGAATGTGACACTATATTCGGAACACTGAAATCAGCTTTATGTTCTGGTCTAATTCTGACTTTCCCTCGGCAACATGGGATATTTATTTTGGACACAAGTGCAAGCAATGTTTTGTTTTAAGTCCAACAAAGTCTAATAAAGTCAGGAACATATTATTGAGTACCAGTCGAGTATTGTCCAAACCTGAACACAATTATTGTGTTAGAAGAAATTAATTATTTGCCATCATAACAGCCGTTGACCATTTCCAAAAATATTTGTATGGGCAAAAGTTCCTCTTTAGAACGGATAACGCTGCATTATAATGGCTCATG
The DNA here is from genome assembly GCA_030620095.1 of Kuschelorhynchus macadamiae. NCBI lineage: Eukaryota > Metazoa > Arthropoda > Insecta > Coleoptera > Curculionidae > Kuschelorhynchus > Kuschelorhynchus macadamiae. Next base: position 746,623 of record JAUTXW010004716.1, read on the forward strand.
GAAATCAAAAATCCAGAAGACCAGTTAGCCAGATGGCTAGAAAAGTTACAACAAAAGTTAACTTTCAATTTAAACATCGACCCGGGCGACAGCATTAAAAACGTTGATGTCTTGTCCAGTCGTCCATGTAAAGAAGACTGTAAGCATTTTACGACAGTTTACAGAGAAATCAAAAGATTTATGATTAAGCCAGATCATGCGTGGCCAATAGATTAGCAGATCAGTTAGAAGATTCCGATATTGGAGCAATTTTGTATGAAAGTGAAAGTACCAAATTAAGAAAAGTATGGAGAGAAATCTCTTACAAAAATCTTGCATTCAAGACGCTGTAAGTTCAATGGGATTCATTGGTCATTGAACATACATTTTTGAAAGGAATGCTGATGGAAAGACCACTAACTGTAGCAATTAGTAGTTCCCAGAAATATAATCCAGGACATGCTACAATAACTACATGGAGAAAAATCCGGAGCGCCCCTTGGAGTAAACAAAACTCGGGATAAAATTCGAGAACGATTCTACTATCATAAAGACATCAAGGAATGGAGCTTGTTTGGCAAATAAAAGTCTTAGGAGTAGATCTCGGGGACCAATGAAACAATATACCTAACGTCGGTTTATCATTCGAAAGGATAGCTATAGACATTGTTGGGCCATTCCCAGAGTCTCATCGAGGTAACAAATGTATATTCTAGTTGTCTTGGATTACTTTAGTAAGTCTGAAGCATTTGCTCTCGCGAACCAAAAAGTTACAAGTTTTGGTTGACGAAGACATCAGTAGACATGGAGTTTAACTGGAATTCAGAACAAGGACAAAATTTGTGGTCAGCCATTTTTATGAGAAGTTTTCAAATTATGAGGATATAAGAAAACTAGATCAACACCTCTAAATCTTTGATCAGATAGCATGGTGGGTCGACATACCAAGGCTATAAAAGAACATCTTCTCAAAATTGTTGCCAAAAAGTAGAGCGACTGGGTCCAACACCTATTTTTGTTTTTGTTGGCTTATGAACAGCGGTTCATGATTCCACGGGTCAGACACCAGCCAGAATTATTTTTGGAAGAGAATTACGGATTCTCGGTGAGTTAATGTTTGGATTGCCAAATGAAGAAAGAAAAGAAATAGAACATTATGCTGATAAAATCCACGAATGTCTTCAAATCTATGAGATGATACATGGGCTCGTATAAAATCATGCATTGATCGAATAAAGACCAGATATAACATCGGGGCCAACTGAGCTCGCTTCTATGAAAAGAACAAAATTATCTAAATACTGGGAAGGACATTCAACAAGTCAATATCTTGACTTGACAGAAAATTTCGAAAAGGAAGATGAAGATAGTACACTTGGATAGACTGACAAAATATCATGGTCAAGAAGCTTAGCGGGACGATCACAATTAAGAAGGCGGTAGCGTGACGATCGTGCGAAAGCAATCCAAATGGTAGGTAGGACAAACGCGTTGAACTATATCGATGAACATCTAGAAAATTTCAGTGAATTCCTCAAAGTTCTTCTCGAACATTTTGAGTAATTCTTAATGCATATTTAAGGAAAGGGTCGTTAACGATTAAAGTCACTCTTATATTAGATGTGTTAGCGTCAAATTTATCAGTTGATGTATTGAGTAGGAAATAAAACTTAGTGTTTGTTATAAAGGGAACCCGTAATAATTTGCTATATAGCCATTTCTTCAAAAATACGTGAAACAGAGATTTAATAGTATAAGGGATTTGATAAATTAATAGGAGCAATAAATAAAGTATATATTAATTCAAAAATTCACTTTTTAAGAAAATTTATTATTTAACTTTGAAATTACTTTATACAATGTCGGAACTTAAACTGGCATAAAAACGGTATATAATATGAACTAACTAATATTTACAATTCAGAGCGTTTTATATGTTTTAAAATGTTGATGCCGCACCTTCCAGCTGTGGGAATTGCAACTCGAAGGTACTGCTTACAATGCATTTCTTGAAATGTTGAAATTGCTATATCCGATACCGTATGACCGAAGTCCTACAGGTGGCTATAAACGGATATAAAAACTCCCCCTTTTGGTCAAAAGTTAACACCCTGTGTAAACGTTTGTAAGATTATTATATTTCGTCTTCGTTTTCTTCTTCTTGGGCTTGAGGGTGGATGGCTGGTCGTCTTCTCGCAAGGATGCTGCTTAGTCTGACTTTGACTGTCTTTCGCTGTTGTGGTCCAGGCGGAGGTGGTGAACCATCATCCAATGGAGCCATGGTGATGCTGGGTAGTTTTTTACGGCGACACTTACACATTATGTACAAGACGAGACTAGAAGAACTATCGTGACGATCGTGAACTATGACAGATGTTTATAGACAAAAGGTTGATTGATTAATTTGTCTAGTTCTTCGGAGTATTGGTCCAATTTGTGCTGGGCAATATTGAGATCCTCTACGTCTATCTTGTCCAGTTTTAGAGGTTTAAGGTCTGGAATGTGAAGCTTCGATGAAATAAGTTGGCAGCACTTGTATGGGATTATCACTGGGTGGCTTTTATAAGTAACATTTTGATACTTATCAATGAGTGCTTTGGCGTGAACTCTTGTGCTTCCTATAAAGGCATTACAATACGGCTTAAGTCTAAGAAGGGAATTGACATTGATGATACTTGTCCTGACCTCTTTTCCTTCACACTTTATTGTAACTGGTAGTGGGTCTGACACTGTAATCAACCAGAAGTTTTGGTCGATGTCCTTAACGTTGTATCCCTTTGCAAGAAGAAGAGATACCTGGCACGTCTTTGGTAAATAGTTTGGTCCTCTAAGTAGCTGAGCTTCGCAAATCGCTTCATTGTCTATCGGGTAGGGTAGAACATCTGAGCAGATCTTTTAGCCTCGCCCTAGTGATTTGCAGCTTCCCAGGTTTTGAAATGAAATATATAACATTGAATCATCGTCCCGCGCAATATATTTTTGTGTTGTAGGGATTATATGATGAAATTCTGTTCGATTATCTAATACGGGTATTGGATAGAGATGATACAAAGTATAGCTTTCAGGTTTTACTAAGGGTATTTTTAGAATAAACACTACTTTAGTATCAGATTGATATGCTCCAAGCTCGATAATCTCAACGTACTGGGCAAGCGTTGAAGAGTATACAGGTAGAGGAAGATTATTTTTTCTGAGAGATTGTGAAATTTCTTGAAGGGAACTAATCAGATCTCCCGGGGTTATTATTGAACTGTGCAAGATATTTAGCCTAGCGGATGACACCGCGTTCAGAGCGTCGTTAAGAAAATTTTCAATAAAAGAATAACTCTCCATTAATGATTCACATAAATCTAGAGTTCTTATCTGGGCATGGTAAAATGCGAGGTCGTCGGAAATGTCCATTATCGATTTGTGGATTTCGTTTATGTCCCGGTTAAATGTTTCTTCGTCTATTTGAAGTTTTTGTATTCACGCGTTAAAGGTTTTTATTACTGAGGTAGTAACCGATATCTGATTTTTGAGGAGATTATCGATATGTCTTTCGTCTTGAGAGACTTTATCAATGCATTCATTGAAGTACTCACCGTCGGAAGCATCGATGTTTCCAGTTATGGATTCCAGACAGTGCCTATATTCGTTGAATATTCTGCGCTTCTCCCTGTAACTATATTTTTTCGTATCCGCGATTATTTCTTTGTATTTTAATTTGATAGTGTAGGATATTTGATTGAGCAGGCTGACATGAGTTTGTATTTCGGATTTGAAAGATAACATTCTGGGCGAGTCAACGTCTACAAAGCCATATAATAATCTAGGATCTTGTCATTATACGCGATAGCTTCCTTTATGTAAGAAAGATCTTTATACACGAGGAGTGTCCATTTGTCGTTTGACACTTTTACAGAACCTTCTTCGTGGATATTCCGAGTGTGTTGTTGATAGGTGTAATCGAAAATTGGGTCAGGCCTACCGAGAGGAGCCCGAGGAATCTGTAAAGAAGAAGAATACTTATTCAAAATAGGGTTTTAGCCTATCGAAGTTGACTTTAGTTGATTGGTTTGTTCGAGGATTAAGAAGGATAGCGGAATTTTGAAAAACTTCTGTAATTTCAAAAGGGCTATTAAATTTGTTTTCGGCTTTAGATTTTATTTGTGACTCTTTAACATACACTTTATTTCCGACTTTGTATTCAGGGATACTAGTTACGTGTTCGTCAAACCTGACTTTTGCTTTTTCTTTTTGTCGTTCTGTTTTTGCCCTAGCGATTTTGTAAAAATATTCCATACGGTTATTAAGGTCTCTTACGTATTTTGATATTAATTGTTCCTGGTTGTATAAAGTTTCGGGTGGTCTACTTGACGTGTGACCAAAAATAAGTTCAAACGGTGTAAACCCATGAGTTTTATTTTTCGTATTGTTGTAGCAGATCACCGCGTAGAGTAAAACATTAGAGGGATGTTCTTTTGGGTTTTCGGCTATATTTGCTCTAATCATTTCTGATAAGGTTGCATGGAACCTTTCAATGGACCCGTTAGTCTAGGGGTGATTGACACTAGAGAAAGTTAATTTTATGTTAAATAGTTCACAAAGATCTTTGAATAATGAGTTGTCAAATTCGCGCCCATAGTCGCAATGTATTCTTAGGGGTGTACCGAAGTGTTGGAAAAATATTAATAAGGTATTTACAATTGTCGACGCTTTTTTGTCTTCGACCGCGTAAGCCTGTGTGAATTTTGTAAGTTCGTCTCGAATCGTGAGTGCGTAATATCTGGTTGGATATTCGAAGATGTAAATGTTTATCCTTTTAAATGGGGTTTTCGGAGTTTCCGTTATGACGAGAGGCGTACTTAGGTTTTTTCGGCATATTTTTACCTTTTGGCATATTTCGCACCCTTTTATTAATTTTTCGACGTCTTTTGTTAAATTCGGCCAATTGTACTTTTCTCTTATGCGCCTGACTGTCTCGTTAATTCCCCTATGCAAATCAGTTTTGCCCGAATGGTAGTGTTCTAAAATTTGGGGTATTTCGTCGGCGTCTGGGGTTTTTACAACATTTTGGCAGATTTTAAGTTTTATTTTTTTGTCGGCGAAAATGGATGAGAAAATTTCGAGGATAGGCAGTGCTAAGCTATTTTCCACGTAATACGTTTTGGAAGGGTCGAATTCATTTTGGGCCTTAAATAGGACATAGAACAAGTGTTGGGCTACAATTTCCGGAATGGTATTGGGATAATAAAGTATTTTCTATCTTTCACGGTTTTGCTAGAGACAATGTTAACGCTCATGTTTTCAAAATGAACGCTTTCTTCAAAGATATCTTCGATTATTTTGTAATGCATTTCTTCTAGTTTATTTTGCCAGAAAAAGGTAATAATTAGTTTATGTGGTTTATCTAAAAGCTGTGAATTTGAAAATTCGACTTTGGAATAATCAATTATTGATTTGGTTTGGTACATGTCTACAAACTTGTTGTATTCCTGTGTAATGTACTCGTCGTCTATCTCGACGTCATTGGACTCTGGCTGGTTTTGATTTTCGTTTTCGCTATTATTTTCATTGGCTGCAAAAATGGGGAATTTTGATCGGAAATTTGCGCATTCTTGGAAATAATTAATTTTTATTCGCGATAGAGCATCTGCATTTTTGTTTATTTTGCCAGGTTTATGTTCTATTTTATAGTGGTATTCTTCTAATTTTAGACGCCATCGCGCAAGTCTGCTTCCAGGATCTTTAATTGAAAACAACCATGTTAACGGCCTGTGGTCTGTAATAAGCGTAAACTTTCGTCCAAAAAGATAAGGGCGGAAATGCTTTACTGCCCGTACAATTGCTAGTAGCTCCGTTTCGATGGTGGAATATTTAGTTTCTGCACTGCAGAGTGTTCTGGATGCAAAGGCTATTGGGAGATCTTTTCCGACTGGTCCCTGGGACAGCATAGCGCCTATTGCAAATGCGCTTGCGTTTGTGGTAAGGAGGAAAGTTTCTTCAAAATTAGGATAGATTAGAATGAGGTCTGAAATTAGGGCTTTCTTTAATTCTTCAAATGCACTTTTACATTCTGAATCAAAAAAGAATGGGATGTCCTTTTTCAAGAGTTTAGTTAACGGCTTGGATACTTTTGCAAAGTTTGGACTGAATCGGCGGTAATAACCCCCTAATCCCAGAAAAGATTTAATATCCTTTGCGTTTTTTGGTTTTGGGAAATTTTGAATGCATTCCACTTTTTAAGGGTTAGGTTTAACACCATCTTTGGTAACGAGGTGTCCCAGATAGGCAACCTCTTTCCTTAAAAACTCGCACTTATCTGGTTGAATTTTGAGGTTTGCGTTTCGGAGACGCTTAAAGACTTCTTTTAGCCGGTCTATATGCTTATGTATGGTGGGAGAGTAGACGATTATGTCGTCCATATATACAAGGCAACGCTCGTTTTGAATGCCCAAGAGAATGTTGTCCATGACGCGTTGAAACGTGGACGGGGCATTCTTTAGACCGAATGGCATGCGGACAAATTCATAGTGTCCATTGTCAACTGAAAATGCTGTCTTTGGTATGTCATCGGGATTGATCTCAATTCGATGAAAGCCGGACGCGAGATCAAGCGTGGAAAAATATTGACTTTTACCAAGTTGATCCAAAAGGTCTGAAATGTTTGGTAGAGGTTATTTATCATCAACACTGAGGTCATTGAGCTTTCTGTAGTCAATAACTACACGCCATTTTTGTTTCCAGGACGCATCAAGTTTTTTGGGTACCACCCATACAGGTGAGGACCACGGTGAAATGGAAGGCCGTATAATTCCCTGGTATAACTTTCACCTTTCTTTTTAAGTTTATAAACTAAAATCAGGGAGTATGTAGAAAAATCACGTATAGAAAATCGAACAGAAACAAAATAAAAATAAGATACAACACTTAAACGGGATAATTCAATGTCACTTACGTTAGCAGGATCATTAGTCGTCTTATTCTCTCAGGGCTGCCAGAGGTTTCACTAGGTGTTCCTTCCGCAGGTATCTTCGAGTGAGGACGCCTTAAATGTGGTTCTTTTCTTCATTAAGGGATTGAATCCGCCGTCAACAGTTAGGTCTTCCTTGTTCTGCCGACGTTAGACGAATCCTACCGACTGCGCCAATTTGTTACACTATTAATTCAAAAATTCACTTTTTAAAAAATTTATTATTTGACTTTGAAATTACTTTATACAATATCGGAACTTAAACTGGCATAAAAAGGTATATAATATAAACTAACTAATATTAACCATTCAGAGCGTTTAATATGTTTTAAAATGCTGATGCGGCACCTTCTAGCTGTGGGAATTGCAACTCGAAGGTACTGCTTACAATGTATTCCTGGAAATGTTGAAATTGCTATATCCGATACCGTGTGACCGAAGGTCATTGCCTACACGTGGCTATAAACGGATATAACATATATATAGTGCTTTAAATTTAACCTACAGCTTAAACTTTTTACTTTTAGCAAAACTTGATATTGTTTGTTCTTAAATAAGGGGCAATATTTCCAGATAGCAAATGTTATTCTGGGATAAAAGACGAATAAAATACACTGCCAACCATAATAGTATCAAAATATATTGACTTTTTTTGGGTATCGCATTTTTGTACTCAAAGTACTGGCAGTTTTGTAAGTGGTGATTCCATATTTTAAAGGCAAAGTCTCACAAGATCTTGTGAAAATGTCTACTTTTTATTTTCCTCATGGGAGGAAAGTATTGTACTTGTGAAAAATCACCCAAATCACTAGAAATAGCTAGAAAATAACTTATCCGATTGAAACAAAATATTGGTCACATGAAGATGATATGGTAAAAATCCAATAAGGAAGAAAAAAATGGCGGTCATACATAAAATGTTAAAAAAAATATTATTAAAAAACTACTCATGCCATTTTTCTCGAATTTTACCCGAAGATCAAGTGTGATGTAGGATAAACTTATGAAAGTTTAGTGAGCAGCCATTATGGTAAAACAAAATGGCGACCTAATTAAATCTTTAAAATATCAGCATCATATATATATATATATATATATATATATATATATATATATTTATATACCAATACCAATTCATAATTTCAGATACTCTTATATTTAGTATAATATGGCAACATTTATACATACCCAATTCTTTGTAATAGATGATTATTTCCAACAATCGCCGCATACCATGGATAATAATCCAACTCGTGTTCAAGATAGCTTAGGACATCCAGCACATCAGAATAGGACCAATTTCCATATCCTGTATTGGCTCCAGACCTGGCAAAGTTGTAGGCATCGCTAATAAGTTGTGCTCTATTTAGAACATCAATTTTTAAATGATTTGAGTGCAACTGTGACTTAATAGCTGACCAAAGAGTGCTGTCATAGTCTACTCTGTAGAATCCTAAAAGAATATACTAAGTCTAAAATAAAGAGACAACTAAATCCAGCAAAATTAAATAAAAAATAATTTTATATACATTCCTTGTGAAATGTTCTACTTTGCCCAGTCAAGCTGATGTTAATTTAATTCGAGATTAGTTAAGCAGACTTGAATTTAAAACATAAGGTTAATTGCATATCATATACACGAGCTAAATTTTAGTTCAACTGAATCAAATTCATCACTGAATTTTTAAGCCGTGTTTTAATAACTTCGCCATGGCTTATTAAACGCATATACATCGCTTATGGCCAGTTACTTAACTAACTAAAAAAAGTCGTGCTTGCAAAAACGTATTTATTTATGTAATTTATTATATATAAGTTTTAAGACAGTTAGGGTGGTTTGTTTTTATATTAAGATTCTTAAAACTCCTAAAAGAATAAAAGAAAAAAGTTCTGTATTATAGTAAAAAATAACATATATGTTTTATTTTATTTTTTAGGCCTTGAGCTCTCTACACAAAATTATATTTTGATAACACAATTTTTTTTAACAAAAAAAAAAAAATAAGCAAACAGTCTTTAAATAAAACATCGTATTTTATAATACCTTTTGTGTTGAAAATGTGGAATAATTTCACGTGACCTAACTCTCACTGGAATAAATCCATCTTATTGTTTGAGCTATCACAGAACTGGTTCTTTGAGTCGTAAGTTTCACACATCATTTAACGTGTGACTCGCGACACAAGCGAAGTCCAAAGCCTCAATTTCCATCCAATTTATTAAATCTGGATAATCGGTGCAATTAAAATGTATCTTTAGAACATTAAATTATCGTACACAGTTAAGAATAATTCTATTTCGAACTTTTAAAACGCGCCGTAAACCCAGTTCCCTAATGGCTTCGCGATCCTCTGTTGACATACTTAGTAAAATGTTCTCGCTATGAGCAAAGTAAGCATTGCGTTCTTTAAATTATCTTTCAGGTAACTGGACAACCGTATTGTCTTAAAAACGTGACGGGCTCCATCTTTACGTGAAGGATGGAATTTTATAATGCACCACATCGATGCATGCACTTTAATTACAAAATTTACCGTAATTATTAAATTTTGACAAGAAACGTAAAATAAAAGTATTCGAATCGCCTTGGTACACCACCTGGCATTAATCGTTTTATTTGTAATTTCAAGTGTCTTATAGGTCTATTCTTACGTCCAGTATTAACTATGGTACCATCACCACCAACGTCACAAATAGCATTAACATTTATATTATTTTCGGTAAAAAAAATTTAAATGCTTAATGCAGTGAATTTTCTAGAGCCAGACATTGGAGAAACATGTCCTAAGTAAATAGTTGCCAGTTCCTCCACTATTTACATTTTTTTATAATTTAATTAAATTTATAATTTTAATTAAATATATACCTTTTACTTTTGTCGCAGTGTTACGGCTATGAAACGAACTACGGTTTTTATCACGTGCTCCTCGAATTTTGTTTCGTCAATAACATGTGTTAAGTTACCCTTTGTTACTATCAGAATATCTTGTAAACAACAGAGGCTATGGCTGCAGCAAATGTATCTGATATCCGAAATTGGTCGCATACTCTTACTAACGTTGGCTGTTTTAGTAGAAACTTCCTAACTCTCTTCTAAAATTATGTCTGTCTGGCATGCTTTTTCTGTGTCTTTTAATATTTTCATTTCATTCAAATTATTTTGATTTTGTGACCTTTTCATATTCTTTCCGTTCTTTTTTCTTGCATTTTTTAAAATCTTTCAATTTCTGCAAAATTTACAGTTTCCATAACTATTTTTCTATTTAACCTTGTTAACAGGTATTTTTCATACGACTTTTCACAAAAACATTATGGAAGCGCTTTGCATTTCCGACGCGAAACATCAAACAGTTCTGTTTCACATTTTGATAAAAACTGACTTACTTTTATTTCATTCTGTTCGTATCGTTTAAACTCAATAATTCGCATAATCCAAATATTCTTAGTAGAAAGTCTCGTTATTTTAAAATAACTACCAGTCATTAGTAAACATTTATTGTGAAGGTAAAACAAAGGAACATATTTTTTTTTGGTAAATAAGATTTTTTCAGCAGTAAGGAGTGAGAGGTAGAGGGCATAAGATAACTTTGAATATGCTCCTACATTTATACATAGATTTGGTTTATTGAAGAGTATTCCGTTTGAAAATTCCAAATTTTAATTTTCGGACTAAAAATTCTATAAAGAGCTAACCATAATAGACTAACAGAAATCAGTTTTAATTAAATTCGGAAAGTATTTTTATAATGATACTTTCAATGAAAAACTCGATATACCGGTCTGACTACTCGATAGAGGGGCGAGTCCCGAGCTGAATCAGTGTTCCTGAAACTTAAACGCATATTTCGGTAGCCTTTAAAGGCCTTTGGGGAACATGAATACGTAAAAATATCAGAGCTTTATATAATGTTATGGACGATTTTAGACAAAAAAAGCACATCAGGAGTTATCTTGCAATCAGTCATAGATGATTAATATGTGTCAGACTTCAGCTAAAAGTGGTTTCGGAGCAGAGAGACATCGTTCTACGTAATAAAATAATTATTGTAATTGAGATATATTTGATAAACCTATTATACGATCTAATCGGTCGCGAATGTATTCTTTAGGGCTACAGATAATGGAGGCAAAATTAAGTTTCCTTCAAACATAAGAATTATATAAACAAATATATAGGTTTGATATATTTAAAGGCCACATAAAACATGACTAATATTTTAGTGGTAGAAGTAAAGACAGCATCAATATGTAGATCGAAAATACGTTTAAAATCCCAAATACCCAAATCCCTAACACAGTTGAGGCAAAACCTGTTCTTAATATGATATTCTTCGTTTATGTAAGTTTGATGTGATGAGAAAAATGTGATTATGCTGTATTTTGAAATATTAAGAGAAACGCCGTATTGATTAAAATACTTTCCCAGACGATCCAAGTACAATTTCGAGCTTCGCTTATTAATCAGAGCAGGTAATGGGATAAAAAAATCGTCTGCCTAAAGTGGGATACCGTATCGTTTGAAACAAGATAAAATTCTGTTTACACCAATAATTAAAAATATGGTTTCATAGTAGGATTCTTGTAGGACATCAGATGATAATTTAAATGAGCTCGAGTTAAAGTCCTTAAGTAGTTTGAATGATCAATAATACATTATTAAATGTAACTTGTGAATAAATCCTGTAGTGAAATAAAAACTTAGCTGGAATTTATGCTAGCTAGCGATCCAAGCGATGATGGGGGACTTTTATAAACTATCGATGTGATGTGAGCAATGCATCGGTATAATGACTTAAAGAAATAAAGTGAATATGGGGAACTAGATAATTAAAAGCGGTAGTGAAGTCAAAACCACAAACTACTAAAAAAAGTACCACTGCCAATACTACTTTTGCTGGGCCAATATTATATAATTACACAGCCGTTCACTATATCACTGACAGGTTTAAAATTTTATTTTGCATGGTATCAGTAAAAAATATTAAACCAATATTAAAAAGACTGAGCAAATATTTTATTTGTTATATTTCTAGCACAAGAATTCACTCGAAAAGAAAAACAAAATTCATTTAACCGTAAAAACCCAATATAGATTTTTGTACATTTATTCTATAAAATGACATGAAATAGAAAATTATAGTTTATATTAATATATATTTATAATAAGACGATTTATTGTAAAAAAATAACCAAAATTTTATTTTTTCCAGTTTTGATAATCAGTGTTAAGACAAAGTAAATTTGTTTTCAGAAAATAGAAGACATATTATAATTTTTTTTTCTAATTAGATGTGCAGTATTAAACAAGTAAGAACTGCTTAAAATTAATATATCATTATCAGAAAAGAAACCCAAAAGTATACTAAAATAAGCGACACTTACTTACATGGGTACCCCGTAACCTGTTTAATGCAAAAATATAAAAATAAAACTACTTCTGAATGCCCCGTACCAAGCGCAAACTTAGAGCTAAGCTTAAAATAACCCTTGCAAAATGATACTTGAAGCCCTGCCCATTAGTCAGGCTTCAGATTTTCTGTAAATTTTCTTTTCCTCCAGTGCTCCCTCTTTGTGTATAATTTTGACCTCGGACCACTGAATCGATTTTTAGACCATGCATGCTTGGCATTGCATGTGTTTTCGGTATTCAAAAATTCTTATACCAACAGGTCTTTTTGTGTCATCTACATAGGATTAACCGCTCTAAATTCACTTTTTTCGATCATTAATTGAAATTGGTTTTGTTTTAGCCAATAAGCTCGTTCGGGTTTTACCGGATTTCAAATGGTCGTACAATGTTCTCCTCTTGATATTTGCAAGTTGTGCCAAGCATCAACTTCAATATAACCATTATGCATAAGATATTTTCTATTATTGCCGATTTCCGTTTCTAAGTGGGGCTGATTCATGCATATCACCACTGCTCAAATCAAACAGAGGTCTTAATAAAGTTTTCATTTCTTTTGACGAAAACATCAAGAGTGGGTAAACATAAATTTTGCTCTTATTAGTGAACTTCATAGTTGGGCGTATACTTTTTTAAATGACCTCAAAATTTTTTTAACATCTTAGACGAGAAAATCAGTGATATAAAAAAAGTATTTATGCAGAATGATTATACCGAAAAGAAAACGACACAATTTTCAAATGTCCAATCATCAAGCTCTCTTATAACCAGTATGTAAGAGGAAATTCAGAGAAAATAAGAAGATTTTGCAAGACAATGGAAATTGAAGCAGCATTCAAATCCGTTAAAACATTAAAGAGCTCTTTGACTAAAACCAGACCAAATTCAATGAGTGATCAAAAGAACTGTAATTATCAAATCTCTTGTGAGTGCGGTGAATCTTATTATAGTTAAAAAACACGAACATTTCTGGGCTCATGCCGGGTTAAAAAGTCTATCTTGTCAATATGTTTATTCGTAATCTGTCTTCAGGTAACATATTTTAACAGCGAAAATTAATTATTTTTCATTATTATATTATTTTAGTTTGTTTGTTAATAAAATCCAGATAGGTTCTTTTACACCTACAATCTAACCAAGGTCAGCATATGTGTTTCATTATCAATGCCTTCGATTTTTCAGATCAACACATCTGAATTTGAGTTTAAACAATGCTTTTTTAAGTTTTCTTAGGCAATGCCATTACATCCTTTATTACCCCTCATCTAGAAAAACGAACGCGCCAAGTCAAATAAAAAGAAATACTTATAAACTTTTTAATTTACAAAAAATATAATTCCAAATTGTTGTAACCAATAGAGTGTTTATTTTAAAGAATATATATTTAAACCATTATATTTTACTTTTATGTATTTTTGGCTTACCTGATTGCCGGTTATTTAATAAAATCCAATCACTTTCATTTAAAGCTCCCGAAATTGTCAAAGTTTGTCCCGGAGACAACCAATATTTTACTGTAGTATTCCAAAATGTAGTAGTATCTGTAGACACCGTATATGTAATAGGAACATAGTACTCTGTAGTGTCATTTCCGGATAATAAAAACCTCTCCTAAAAATTAAACAAGAAATAAATAAAAAGATCATGATTTTGGATCTTCTTCTATACTAATATATAAAAGACTTAGTTGACTGACTCACTCTTCACGCTCCAGCTCAAACCGTTTGAGGTAAAAGGCTGAGTTTTGGCATACAGCTTGATTTTAGGGTGTCAAGGTTCCATAAAAAATGATATTTCAAAACTCAAATTCCAAGGGTGTGAAACCACCTCTTAAATATTACAATATTTTATTTTTAAAAAACGGCCAGTTTTTCGGAAAAACACATGTTTTTTAATTTATTTTTTTACATATTCTGGGATTTTTTAAAAATTCATACCTGGTGTTCAAAGAGGTGAAACCACCACTTAAATAATACAATATGTTTTTATTTAAAAACCGATTAGTTTTTCAAAAACGCTTGAACACGTGATTTTTAATTTATTTTTTTACACATTTTAGGATGTTTAGAAAATTCATATAATGTGTCCAATGGGGTAAAACCATCCCTTAAATATTATAATATGTTTTATTTAAAAATTTATTCGGAAAACGCCTGAACATAATATGCTCTATATTTTATTTTTTTACATATTTTTTAAACACCCAGATAGGGTGTCCAAGGGACTGAAACCACCCCTTTAATATTATATTTTTTATTTATAAAACGGTTAGTTATTCGGAAAAACACTTGAACCCGTGCTTTTTATTTAATTTTATTACATATTTTAAGATTTTTAATAAATGTATACAGGGTTTTTGAAAAAATCGGGTCATTGATTAATTTTTGCAATCTGTTTCAAATATTTTGCCGTTGAAAGCTGAGCTTTTGCAAACAGCTTGATTTTAGAGTGCAGAGGTTCGATAAGAAGGGATTCTGCGGAACTCAGTTTCCAAGGGGGTGAAACTACCCCTTAAATGTTTATAGTGGACTCGAAATTTGTCAAAATGAAACCACAGCAGATGAAATAAATCTAGCTTTATTAGAAACAATTACTGCTCCACAATTAACATACTACTCAATAGATGTAGTTATAGACCAAGAAATAGCGGTTAATTATCCGGTCGGGTTCCTACACTCTCTAAACCCTTCAGGAATCCCTCCTCATGAGTTAAATTTAAAAGTAGGGGCACCAGTTATGCTTATCCGAAATTTAAAACCACCAAAATTGTGTAATGGAACTCGGCTACAGGTTAAAACATTACAAAACAATGTAGTAGAGTCTACTATTATTTCTGGCCTTGGCCTGGGAGAAACAGTTTTTATACCACGTATCCCTTTAATTCCGTCAGACTATGTTTCTCGGCCTAAACGTGTACAGATTCCTTTAAAGCTTTGTTTCGCCATGACAATTAACAAAGCTCAAGGGCAATCCTTAAGTAGAGCTGGAGTAGACTTGCGCTACGATTGTTTTTCCCATGGTCAACTCTATGTCGTATGCTCTAGAGTAGGTTCGCGTAGTAGCTTGGCTATTTTATAGGCAGAGAATGCAACAACAAACGTGGTTTATAAAGAGGGACTCAAATGAGGCGATTTAAGTACCTCTTTACAACCCTTTCATTATAGTCATATAAGCGAACGAAGTCGCGGGTACCCGCTAGTATTATTATAAAATATTCTACAGATTGACGTTCACTTAGGCAATTTAGAAACATTATTTGTCCTGGTTGTTGTATTATAAATAGGTCCTCTTCAAAACTGTTTTGTTTGAAGAGACAGATAAAAATGTTGATTAAAAAGCGTGATTGGCCTTAATTTTTTAATGGAATACCCTATATGTATTCTTATTGACTGGACCTTATATATTTGAAATTTTCTCTCTCTCTCTCTCTCTCGCCCTCTCTTTCTTTCTTTCTCCGCCCTCTCGCACATTGCCTCTTATAGCAGGTTTCTGCCATTTTTTTTTGACTGATGATATTTCATTGAATATAATAATTATGACCTGCTATAATTTTTGAACCACTCTGTTATATGGCATGGTGAAAAGCTCCTATTATACTAAAAAAACCAATGAATCTGGTACCAACAAATATTTATGGGAATCCGATTTTAAGATAAATATAGAAAATAGTATACCTAAAATTATTACATGGATTAAACCCTTCAGATTAAGACGTATACGTTATTCTATAAAATGGTTAATAAATCAAATAAAAATTTGCAAAAAAGTATTTGTAAATTAAAAAATAAATAATATACATAAAACAAACTGAACTTAACAAAAAATATTGTTAAACAAACTTGATTCTATGCTATCCCTATATTTTTACCGCATCCGTCCCTGTCAATTAAACACAATGTTATGAGGTATCTCGAAAATGTTTCTAAACTATTATAAAAAAATCAATTACCTGTGTTAAAACAATGTCATCCCCACTCTTTGTCACAATTACTACTGGGTGACCAGCTAATTCTACCCAATTATTAATAGTTGTGCTTAGGTTAACACCACTGGGAAGAGCATTTGATGGGACATGGTTGGCAAGAGATGACCATAGATCAGATGGAACTGTTGCTTGTTGTGTGCTAAAATTTAATTACTAATCAACAAATGTATTATTACAAAAACGGATATTAAAAATATTTTAATGTATGATGGGTGACATGACAACAATTTATAGACATAAAACATAATGACATAAATATATAAAATTATTAGTGTTATTTTACATATCTCTAATAAATTGGAATATACATGTTCGCCCACAAAGTTGCAGAGAATTAAAGTTACATATTTTTTTAAATGGAACGCCCCGTACATTATTACTTATTTTAATCATCGTCACTTTAGAATATTGTTTATTTACCATACCTTATGCCTAAATTCATTAGTTTCCTAGATCGTAGTCGTATTTCTACCTGACCAACAAATTAGGTATGGCCTTTGACAAGAATAATTTGGCATCTGAAAGTGAAGTTCTGCGAGAATTAAGTAAAGAATGATAAAATCATGGCGTTTTTATTTACTGAAACAGAGAGAATTGATATATTGACACCCAGACAAGCAATTTTTTAAAAAATGCATTTTTTTAAACTGTAGAGCGTTACAGAATGACTGGGAATATAAAAAACCGACCAAGATCTGGAAGATCTAGGAGTGCTAACGCCGATGATAAAAAAATTAGACGTTCTGCTTTCGATACAAGAAAATCTCAGATATTCCACCAATCAGCTTGCTTTGGGCAACGAAGTTGATTCAAAATCCGTAAGAACCATTTTTCATACTGAGAAAATGCATCCATACAAAGTTCATGTTGTACAAAAACTTTGTGACGTTGACTAAGATCGAAGACTAGAATTTTGCGAAATAATTACGAAAAAGATTGAAGAGAACACGCATTTTCCAAGCAATATTGTTTTTTTTGGAGGAAGCGAGCTTCACCCTACACAGAATAGTCAAAATAGTATACCCTGTAGGAGCAAATTTGTATATTATATTTAGAGAAATAATTTGCTGGATCAACACTACACAAAACTTAAGACAAAAACTTCAAAATTAAAAAAGACACATATAGTATATCAGGTACCATGCAAGGATTGTGATGGCGTTTATATTGGGCAAACACAACAATATTTACAGTCACGAATGTATGCCCATAAGTACGACAAAAAAAACCATACTAGTTACGTTCCCGTGAGAAATGCAATTCTGCATTTATGCACTTGCAATTCTTAGACTTTTATCTTTTCGTTCTCATGCAACATAAGCATTACTGAACTTATAAATATAACTAAAATGCATTTTGTAGTCAGTTCTCTTTGTACGCTTATGAAATAAAATTGATTTTTTAAAAATAATTTCTCGTGTTTCGAGTTGTTAACTGGCGCAGTCGGTAGGATTATTGCCAACAGTCGCGCATCGTGCGTATTTTCTGGTTTCGTCTCAACGATTCGTGGCAAAAATCGGACAATTAAAAAATCTTCAGGGTGTACTAAGAAACTCAAAAATTGACCAGGGATTTGGAACAGCATCGTCCAGCGTCCTATTGGTGCGAGTTTGGGAACACACATCGTCCCACCCTCATAGCTGCTAACCAGGGAAAGGACCACATCGCCTCTCCTATTGGACCCTAGTTTAAGAATGAGAATTGGAATTATCTTCAGTACATTGCTGTAAGTGCTTCCTTTCAATTTTCCTTATTTCATTTTATTTTTATCCTATCTTAAATATTGATATTTACGTCTCTTGTAATTCCGCAAACTGGAAGATTTAACATCAGCTTTTGGAAATTTAAATTGTGAAAGAAATCTAACACCTTTTTCTAATTTAATTCAAATAAGTAAAATAATGACTACTGAACCTAATTTACAACTAGTCAGATATCAGGCAGACAATATTCCCTTATTTGATGGGAATCCAAAACAAATAAACAGATTTATTAATGCTTGTGATAATTTTTATAATAATCATAGAAATAAAACGGACAATAATGCACCTATAAATGTATGTTTACACGATACTATATTAAGTAAACTTGTAGGTAGGGCAGCCGATATTATTTGTTCTAGAATAGAATTAAATACATGGCCCGCAGTAAAAGCTGCAATAATTTCGACTTTTTCAGATCATAGATCGATTGATTGTATTATTCAAGATATAATAACGTCCAAACCGGAAAAAAATGAAACACCGCAACAATTTGGCCTGCGTTTGCAAGACGCTCGCAGTTTGTTATTTTCCAAAGTAAATTTAAGCAATGAAACGCAAGCTCTAAAAGTTTTAAAAATTAATGAATACGGAAATTTAGTATTAAAAACCTTCATAAACGGTCTAAACTACCATATGCAACTTGTGGTTAGATTAAAAAATCCAGTTACTTTAGAAGAGGCAATGAGCTGTGCCTTGGAAGAAGAAAATTTTATGTATTATAAGAACCGTAGTAGCATATTACCAAAAAACCCAAATTTTAATTCACAAAAACCAAAAATAAATTTGCCTACACAAGCACATTATCCTGCTAATGTGAGACCAATATTTTCGAATTACCCCGTTCAGCAATTTTCAAATTTTATGCCTTCTTATAAACAACCTATCCCAAATTTTAATAATGGAAATAATCAATTTATGGGCTTTGGACAATTTAGGCAACCCGCAAATAATTTTAGACAATCGAATTTCCCAAATCAAAATTTTATGCAAAGAAACACTTTTACCCCAAGACCATCTTTTAACCCCCAAAATCAACGCCCAACTTCTTCTGGAATATCACGCCAACAAAAGCCTGAGCCGATGGATACTTCTTCAGGGAACACAATCCTTAGAAGAAACCAACAACCACATTCTTCACAACGTAATATTGTTGTAGAAGAACTATATAATCAATCAGTCGAATCGATAAATGCCGATAATGATCAAAATGAAAATTTTCAAACTAGCAATGCTGAATTTCAATATTATTACCCGGAATACACCGATAACTCGCAATATTCGTATAATGACTCCAATACCGAATTTTCTTGTCTAGAAAATAACCCTTATGAAAATCAAATTGATTTTAATGAAGAAAATTTTCAGGAGAACCAAATTTCCAACAACCAAACATAATACTTTTAAATAATTATACAAATTCAGATTTACCAGTAATTTTCATACCCGAAATCAAAGCAAAATTTTTAATTGATACAGGTAGTGGCAAAAGTTTTATAAAGCCTAATTTAGCATACAAAATTTATTCAAATTTCATTTTTTCGGAACCTTTCTCAGTAAGGACAGCCCACGCTACGTCCATTCACAATGAAGTAATTAATATACCAATATTTCCTTGTTTTAATCATACAGGTAATCATAAGTTTTATCTTTTTGATTTTTCACCTAAATTTGACGGACTTTTAGGAATTGATTTTCTAACACATATTGGAGCGAATATAAATTTAAAACATTGTTCTTTAGATACTCAATTTGTAACATTGCCTTTATATTATCAAAATAATATATCAAATTTACATAATTTTGAAACTATCGAAATAATAATTCCCCCACGCACATGTCAAAGAATCAAACTGCCTGTAAATCAATCGAATGGTTTAGGTATTTTAAAATATACAGATTTTGGTTGCGCAGAGATGCCAGAAGCTTTAGTACAAGTCATTGACTCCTACGCAACAACTATAATTACGAATAGTCGCGAAAACCCAGTTAAAATAAAAATATTTAATCCCATAGATATCGAAACCATAAATGAAGTAGAAAACAACTTCATAGAAAAAATGGAAACCGATACAGAAATAAATGAATATATGGATAATACACAAAAGCAAAACTTAAAAAATTTAAGACTGTCACATTGTAATCAGGAAGAATACAGAGCTATTCGAAACTTGTGTTACGAATATCGTGACATATTTTATTGTGAGGGCATCCCACTTACATTTACTAATCAAATTAAACATAAGATAAACCTAACCGATGACACTCCTATATATACAAAAACTTATCGATATCCCGAAATTCATAAAAAAGAGGTTAAAACCCAAATTAACAAAATGTTAGAGAACGGTATCATTCAAAACTCAACGTCACCGTGGAGTAGTCCAATTTGGATTGTCCCAAAAAAGATGGACGCGTCCGGTAAACGTAAATGGCGTATCGTTTGCGATTTCCGTAAAATCAATGAACGCAGTATTGATGATAAATTTCCTTTACCAAATATATCGGATATTCTCGATAAACTTGGAAAATCTCAATATTTCAGCACATTGGATCTAGCAACCGGTTTCCATCAAATAGAAATGGAACCGAATGATATCCCCAAAACAGCCTTCTCAACCGATACAGGTCATTATGAATTTAGACGCATGCCTTTTGGCTTAAAAAATGCGCCCTCTACATTTCAGCGAGTCATGAACAACGTCCTTCGGGGACTTCAAAATGAAATCTGTTCTGTATATCTTGATGACATAATAATTTTCTCTACGTCACTTCAAGAGCACATCGATAGATTAAAATCCGTTTTTGATAGACTTAGAGAATCCAATTTAAAAGTGCAGCTAGACAAATCAGAATTTTTACACAAAGAAGTTGCTTATTTAGGTCACAAAATTACAAGCGAAGGTGTAAAACCTAATCCTGATAAAGTCACCGCAGTTAAAAATTTCCCCATACCAAAATCCCAAAAAGACATTAAGTCATTTTTAGGACTAGCCGGATATTATCGTAGATTCATCAAAGACTTCGCAAAAATCACGAAACCCCTTACACTATGTCTCAAAAAAGGAGCGAAAGTTGAACACTCACCAGCCTTTATTCAATCCTTTAACCATTTAAAAGAATTGCTTATTAATGCTCCAATACTAAAATACCCTGATTTTGAAAAACCTTTTGTCCTTACGACAGATGCCTCAAATGTAGCCCTAGGCGCTGTTCTCTCTCAAGGCAACCCGCCAAATGACAACCCTGTAGCATTCGCGTCGCGCACTCTAAATGAAACAGAACAAAAATACTCAACGATTGAAAAAGAACTTTTAGGAATCGTTTGGGCATGTAAATACTTTAGACCTTACCTTTATGGCAAAAAATTTAAAATATATACTGACCATCGCCCATTAGTATGGTTATTTAACCTCAAAGAACCAAATTCGAAATTAGTACGTTGGAGGCTAAAACTTGAAGAGTATGATTATGAAATAATCTATAAAAAAGGGAAACAAAACACTAACGCTGACGCCCTTAGCCGAATTCAATTAAACGCAATCGAATCCGAATCATTAATAAATTACCCAGGCGATATAGACACCGACGTAACGCAATTCCTAAACGACCAATTTAACCCAGATATCCTTGACTCTGAAGTAGTGTCACAAACAATAGAAAGACTAGAACACGAACCTGAAACAACACCCAAAATTAATATTATTTCTGACATTCTAATAACTCCACCTATAACACAACTAACCCATTCTAATATTCCAATAAAACCACCCGTAACGGAAACAATACATAGTACAAATGCTAACGAAAATCATTCCAATATGACTATATTAGATGAAATTATTAATAATAAAGCTCATCAACTTATTATTAAAAAAGCACCTTATGACAAATATGTTAAAACCAAACGTGAAAATTTCGAAGGACATCAAATTATTCACGCAACATTACCCACTAATATTATAGTAATTACTAACTTTTTGAAAGAATATTTAACAAATAAAACAACATATGTTTATTTCTTTTCCAAAGAACTAAGAACCTATTTTCAACAAACAATGAATAACCATTTTAAAAATTTAAAACTTATAGAATGTTCAAAATTAATAAATAATGCTCAACCTGATGAACGAGAATTACTAATTAAATATCGTCATGAAGGCAAAACAAATCATAGAGGAATCGAAGAAACTTGCAAATTTTTAAAAGCAAATTATTATTGGAAATCACTTAAGGCAGATGTAACAAAATACATCAATAATTGTGAAATCTGTCAACGATCAAAATATAATCGAAAACCACCAGATCAACCTTTGATATTAACCGAAACGCCAAGCAAACCTTTCGAAATTGTTCATATCGACACTTTCATCATAGGTAAACAAAAATTCCTAACTATTATAGATAAATTCTCCAAATACGCACAAGCCTTGCCTTATACTGGAAATGCAGTGTCGTGCTGTGAACAGTTAATTAATTTCTTTTCCTTTTTACGTATTCCAAAACAAATAGTTTCAGACAACGGATCTGAATTTCAGAACGAAGTCGTTAAAGGCTTATTAAATACACATAATATTAAAATACACTTCACTACCCCCTACCACCATGAATCAAACTCCCCTGTTGAAAGGCTACATTCCACATTAATCGAACACATTCGATTACTTCGAGAATCGGACCCCAATGCAGAAGTTACCAAACTTATGCCGTACGCAATTATTGCCTATAATAACACGATCCATTCTAGTACGAATTTTACCCCATACGAACTTGTCTTCGGACACACAGACTCTAGAGATCCTATGGATTTAATACCCGCTCATGTATATACCGAGTATGTCAATAATCATAAAAATAACACACAAATTTTGTACGACAAAATTACAAAGGAATCACGAGAACTAAAACAAAAAATTATAGATAGGGCAAACAAGGATAAAACCCCGACCAATTTAATAATAGGCTCACAAATTTATAAAAAATCAGATAATCGATCTGGAAAAATAAAAAAGAGATATTTAGGCCCATTCATACTAACGGCTATATTAGAAAATAATAAAATACAAATAGAAAATCCCAAAAATAAATACAAAGAAATTATACATGTTAACGAAACTAAAATAATACCCCTTGTTCCAGATGCTGGACCATCGTCGGCGGCTACGTAAAATTCCATGATTTAAATAAACATCCAGGAATACTACCATTCAAAATGGGAACCGCTAAACTTAAATCCAATCACTGGACATTCGTTCAAAATATTAACCTAACCCCTTTAATTAACCAATTTCAAAATATTCAAAAACAAGCAAAATCAATATACATAAACATTCAAAATAACAGCGAATACCATAAGGAATATTTTAATTCTTTTAATACATTATGTACACTTGAAAAAAGAATAGAAACTCTATTAGAACAAATTGTCCCAAATCAAGAAAATTATCGTAGTAAAAGAGGTCTTTTTAACCCCTTAGGTTCATTCATAAAAAGTATAACTGGAAACTTAGATCAAAATGACGCAGAGCAAATTGATGCCAAAATCACGAAATTACAAGAAAATCAAAATAAATTGAAAATTGACGCTATCAATCAAATTACACTTTTAGAATCCACTATTAATAAATTTAAAACAATTATATCTAATATCACACATAACCAAATGGTACTAAAGTCACGCATTTTACAAATAGAAAAAATAATTAATAAAGTTCAAATGGAACAAATAAGTAATCACGAATTTTATTTAATATATACAATAATCAATCAAATAACAACAATTTATCAATCAATCTACGATATTCTGAATAAGATTGAAATAGGTATCACTTTTGCAAAAATTAATGTACTTTATAATTCAATAATAGAACCAAATGAACTATTTATAGAAATAAAGAACTTACAAGATCATCTAGGCTCAGATAAACTCCCTTTAGAAGTAACTTATAAAAATATACTTAATTTCGAAAAAATTATAGAAATTAAAAGTTTCTTAAAAAACTTTAATATTGTATTTATATTTGAACTTCCTCTTGTGGAATCGGAGATATATCAATATTTTAAGTTATTCCCTTTACCAATTCCCAATAATCGATCATTTCTTGTAAATATTCCTTATAAACCCTACCTAGCATTAGGCAATACAAAATATGCCCATATGGACCAAAGATGTCACGAAATCCAACCACAAAAATATTTGTGTAAAGAAGCCCACACCACGTTTGTCGAAGACAGCCCCTCCTGTGCTGTTCAACTTATCAAACATCACACAAATATTACGTTTTGCCACCCATTCGAAACTCAAATGCACGAGATCCAGACAACAAAAATAATCGACGACAAATGGCTGATAACAGTACCAATACAAGTAATCGCCGTCATAAATTGTCAAAAATCCGAAGATAACATACCCTTATATGGTTCCTATCTTCTTGAGTCATCCCCAGGATGTAAAGTACGGATAAAGTCAATTACGCTTGAAACATATAAATCAAGTCAATTAACATTTAATGGAATTAATCTACCTACCCTTAATTTAAGTCTAATTAAGGAAAACCGAGATTCATTCTACAACCCTCCTAGTATGGACTTAAACTACGTAAACCTAAAAACTACTAAAGAAATCGAAGCCAAATTGGAAAACCAAAAGAAGGCCCTAGAAGAAATGACCACAACGATTTATGTAAAGAAGACCAGTTTTTGGACAATTTTACTTTACATATTCATTTCAATAATTTTTATATTTTTCATATACAAAAAACTTGTAAAAAAGTCTAAGAAAAAACAATTAAATGCAAACTCTAATACTTTAGATATTGAAGAAAATAATAGAATTTTCTAAAATATTAATAATCTTTAAACCTTTTTGGAAATTTTTGAAAACACGTCTTTAAGAACGTGCTTTCAACTAAGAGGGGAGGAGTTACGTTCCCGTGAGAAATGCAATTCTGCATTTATGCACTTGCAATTCTTAGACTTTTATCTTTTCGTTCTCATGCAACATAAGCATTACTGAACTTATAAATATAACTAAAATGCATTTTGTAGTCAGTTCTCTTTGTACGCTTATGAAATAAAATTGATTTTTTAAAAATAATTTCTCGTGTTTCGAGTTGTTAACTTACTGCATTATCAAAACACGCACAACAAAATAATTACACTTTCGATTTTAACCAAACAAAAATTTTAAAACCAGAATTACATAAAAAGAATAGGGAAATTTACAAGTCGATAGAAATAAAAAAAATACTCATGCCATAAATGACAAAAAATATATAGATCTGTTAAATAAAGTGTACTACGACATAATATAACTACGGTAAGCGCCACCCGGTCCCTTCTATTCCAACGAAGGGTTATTTTGTTAAAAATAATAAAATTTAAATCAGTGTACGTGATATCGCCAAAGAGCGAGTTGCAAACAGTATGTTGTCGTCTTCTTCTTTGTGATATGTCGAGTAATTTGTAAAATATGTGAAATTTGTACCTTATAAAATTTTGTAATTATAATGGATTACTTACGTTTCATGGCAAGTCAAAAGAAATACCAGTTTTTATTGTAAAGTGTAGATATTCTGTTTTAGCTTTTAGGATAAACTTTTTGATAAAGGCAAGGGTGTGCCTGCTGAAAGGTCAAAACATTTTTTTTAAACTGACGATATATGTGACATCTCCAATACCTAAGTCACAAGTAGCTCTTTTTTTTCGGACCTTTACCCAAGAAAATTATAAATATCAACTATATATATATATATATATATATATATATATATATATATATATATATATAATATATATATATATATATATATATATATATATATATATATATATATATATATATATATATATATATATATATATATATATAAATATACATATACATTATAGATATATACATATATATATATATATATATATATATATATATATATATATATATATATATAGATATATATAGATATATATATATATATATATATATATATATATATATATATATATATATATATATATATATATATATATATATACAGTGTGTCCCAGATTCGCTTCTCTATACAGGGGAAAGTTCTAGAGGAAACGTATTGCCTTCGATATCCGGCTTCAAATTTACGATCGATCTATTGTTTTTGGAAATATCGGGGAAAAACCGAAAATGGCGGATTTCGTTTTTGGCCAGTATATCCAGAACGGTAAATTTGACAGCTGTCAAAATCTGACATTATTCGGACACATTTTTAAGACAAATAAGATAGCGTATACGACACGTCTTCATCGTTTTTTGTTAACCCGCAACCCGCCCCAATTTTCATTTTTTTTATGGCCGCCATATTGGATTTTTCGATTTTTGGAAAGAGCCTAAAATTTCCAGTCTTGTGATATCTCACAAGTGGATTAAAGATTTTAGTATCATCCAAATATTACACTTCGTAAAGTTAGGTTTCAGTTTTTTCTAAGGAGGCCATGATTTAAAGTAATGTTAGCTCTCAATGCTTTTCTAAGGAGGCCATGATTTATCTGTAACAAAATTGGATTTTGACTTTGACGTTAAGTTAAATAGTTGAAAGTATCCAAGCTGTGTTTTAATAAGTAGTAGGTACGCTTTTATCCAAACAAAATCATAAATCTGACACATAAATTGTCAAAACCTATAGAAAATGGCCGGCATTCCGTATTCAAATGAAGAAAAGGTTGACATGTTAGCTCTGTACTTTCAATCATACAGAAACGCCGACGTTACCTCAGCAAGGTATTTGGAGATGTACCCCGAACGACGGCAGCCTCATAAAACCCAATTCAGGAAAATCATAGTTAATTTAATTAGCCATGGTGCCTTCGAACAACCTAGAAGCGGATACAATAATAACAATGATAATCAAGACAGAAACATTTTACAAGCTATCAACGAAAATCCTAGTGCATCGGTAAGAACTGTAGAACAGGAAACTAATGTGCCAAAATCAACAGTACAGAGAGTTTTAAAAAAGAATAAGTACCATCTATACAAATCCATAATAGTACAAGGACTTAAGGAAACTGATTTTCCAAGACGACTACCGTTCTGTGAGGGGTATACTAGGAGATGTAATGAAAATCCCGATTTTGTAAATCATGTCTTGTGGTCCGATGAGAGCAGGTTCACGAATTGTGGAGTCTTTAATAGGAACAACCGTCATCATTGGGCTATGCAAAATCCTCACGAAGTGACAGAGAGACGTCTACAGATCAAATTTAGAAGTAACGTTTGGTGTTGGATCATTGGTAAGTTAATCTAACCTATCTTTTTTAAATAGGCACCAAATGAGGGTCAAATAATAATCTTTTTTTTTCGTTTAGTTCTTTAATGATACTAAAAGATTATAATCTAATAAAAAAAAGTAAAACGTTCTACTCTAGTCAGTCAACTTACTTTTTTGATATTGTATTACATTTTTATTCAATCATTTTGTATTGTAGTTTCCAAGAACCTATAAAAATAGAATTAGGTTCTATAAATTTATTAACACTTTATCTAAATTTTCTGCAGATTTAGCTATTTCTCTAAAATTATTTTGATTGTCTGAATTTAATGATTTGTTATTACCAGGGAAGCCTAGTTCTTGCGTTATAAAAAAAATACCATATTAATCAAATGTCGAATTATTTTTCGATTTTCATTATGATTTATAGAATGTATTTCCGAATAATTTAAATTTTAAAGCGCAAGGGGTTTGTTCTTTTGATATTTTATGTTTTATTAAGGCACGGTGTACTTCTTTAAGATTATTATATCACTGAAATAAATTGATTTTGTATTTCCGAAATTAATATGCAATTCCAACAAAATAATTTATTACGGCTATTACTTCCCGCTAACCAAATATGTTTTTCTTTTTCATAATAAAGCTGAATAGGTTTCAACTGTTTACAAGCTCATTCATTACGGGATGTTTCGATAATTATCTTTGGAAAGAAAATATCTACCTTTTAATAATTTTCCCTTTATAATTTTTAGTTCCTAGTACCACCCGGCCGACCGTGCCGCCCTGTTGGGCACCTGTTTATAAATTATTAATCATTTCAGGAAATCGACTTATTGGACCATTTTTGTTTGACTACAACCTAAACGGGAAATAGTCACCAATTGTTAAAAATGTCTCGATGCAAATGGACGTCATTTTGCAGATTTGTAAATTAATGTTACCCACTTACAAAGTAATTAAAGCTCATTTAGATTTTTTAAGTTGTTATTTACGTTCATGTTGTATTGAAAATTCATTTACTTATTAATGTAATCTTGTGACAAATAAATCATGGCCTTCTTTAAAAACATTGAAATCTAATTTACAAAGTGTGATATTTTGATGACACTAAAATCTTTAATGCACTTGTGAAATATCACTATGCTGGAAATTTTAGGCTCTTTCCAAAAATTGAAAAATCCAATATGGCGGTCATAAGAAAAATGAAAGTTGAGGCGGGTTGCGGGTTAACAAAAAACAATGAAGACGTGCTGTATACGCCATCTTATTTGTCTTAAAAATGTGTCCAACTAACGTCACATTTTGACAGCTGTCAAATTTACCGTTCTGGATATACTGGCGAAAAACGAAATCCGCCATTTTCGGTTTTTCGCCGATATTTCCCAAACTTATTGATCGATCGTAAATCTGAATCCAGATGTCGAATGCAATAAGTTTCCTATAAAACTTTCCCCATTTAACCTTTGCTGTAGGTATAATAGGAGCCGAACGGATGTACACCCGGAATGAAAACACATTATATATATATATATATATATATATATATATATATATATATATATATATATATATATATATATATATATATATATGAATATATATATTATATATACATATATAAACCAAACAAGCGGTAAAACAATGTTTGAATACATTTATTATATATATATGCTCTAATCTTAAAATAAAACATTAATTAGAATGTAAATATTTAATTATCAATTTGTTCTTAACAGCATTGTATATTACTTCAAATGTAAAAAGAACTTCGCAAATAGTTACAAAATAATATCAAATTCTAAAATGACTTCGACAAAATATTTTCAAAGTGTAAACTATAAAAATAACTGAAAATCAATTATTAAATATTTGCTTATACTGATACCAAATAAAGTGGTCCACAACAGTTGCTGTTATTTAAGTATGGGTTAAAGATTTTTATTTGATAGAGATTAAAAAACTGATAGAAATTTCTTCAAAAACAATTTCTCGACAAATTGGGGCATCCATTTTTTTAGATAAAAAAATCCTCGGTTAGGGGTAGTTGATCAAGGGGTAAGTCTGAGGTGTTATCCTCCACTATTAGCAACCTCAGAAAAGTATTTTTTATAAGTGAAAATGTTTTGTTTTGGGTTTGTTTTGTTCAGGTGATTTGAAAAAACGTATCGAAAACTAGTCCGACCTTATTTATGTTTATATAAGTTCTTGTTCAAATTCTACGTATTTTTTGCACAGTCTGGAATATGTTTTATAGTCTTCATATTAATTCTAATTTGACTTTAGTTACAGCTTTAAATTATAATTATTGTAGCATTTGAATTTAAAAATCCATCCATTTATTTATTCTTTTTCAATGTCCCTAGATGCCGAAAAACATGTATTCTCGATTCCGTCAGTCTATAGGTCTGTTTCTTGCTCTGTCTGTATGGCTGTTTGCCTGTCTATCTATTCGCGGCATAGCTAAATAATTTCTCAAATAAAAAAAATCAAAAATTAAGGGTTAACGCTCTCGCGTCCGAATAGAGACTCTCTATTCGGACGCGAGAAAGAAAGCTTCGAAAATACCAAATGTGATTTTGGCGAAACGTCAGCCAAACTGTTCTTTTCAGAACGACAGTAGTGAACGGATGTACACCCGGAATGAAAACACATTATATATATATATATATATATATATATATATATATATATATATATATATATATATATATATATATATATATATATATATATATATATATATATATATATATATTGAATATATATATTGAATTGACAATTTCCTCTTTTTATAGAGTTACTTAATGATAAGCTGACAAACATAGCGATAATTAGAGTGATAATTATAGGTACATATATAAACCAAACAAGCGGTAAAACAATGTTTGAATACATTTATTATTTCTTCTTCTCAACCAACTCATAACATATAAGATTATGGATTAAGACGGTTTTACACTTTGTATTTCAGAACAGCAATCCAACTGAAAACAATACTTTAAATGAGCCTCTTTAAATGCAGTCAACATCTGACAAAAGCAAAAAAGTATAATGAGATAAAAACTTCCACTAGTCAAGAGTATTAAACTTACTAAGTTGTAAGATATTCCCTTATACCATAATTAAAATAATCAGCTCCCATAATATTTTTCTCAATCATTCTTAAAATTGAAGCTCCTTTACTGTAACTTATTGTGCTAAATTTCGCTCTAATCTTAAAATAAAACATTAATTAGAATGTAAATATTTAATTATCAATTTGTTCTTAACAGCATTGTATATTACTTCAAATGTAAAAAGAACTTCGCAAATAGTTACAAAATAATATCAAATTCTAAAATGACTTCGACAAAATATTTTCAAAGTGTAAACTATAAAAATAACTGAAAATCAATTATTAAATGCCTATTTATTGGTATTTTAGATTTGCTTATACTGATACCAAATAAAGTGGTCCACAACAGTTGCTGTTATTTAAGTATGGGTTAAAGATTTTTATTTGATTAGAATTAAAAAACTGATAGAAATTTCTTCAAAAACAATTTCTCGACAAATTGGGGCATCCATTTTTTTAGATAAAAAAATCCTCGGTTAGGGGTAGTTGATCAAGGGGTAAGTCTGAGGTGTTATCCTCCACTATTAGCAACCTCAGAAAAGTATTTTTTATAAGTGAAAATGTTTTGTTTTGGGTTTGTTTTGTTCAGGTGATTTGAAAAAACGTATCGAAAACTAGTCCGACCTTATTTATGTTTATATAAGTTCTTGTTCAAATTCTACGTATTTTTTGCACAGTCTGGAATATGTTTTATAGTCTTCATATTAATTCTAATTTGACTTTAGTTACAGCTTTAAATTATAATTATTGTAGCATTTGAATTTAAAAATCCATCCATTTATTTATTCTTTTTCAATGTCCCTAGATGCCGAAAAACATGTATTCTCGATTCCGTCAGTCTATAGGTCTGTTTCTTGCTCTGTCTGTATGGCTGTTTGCCTGTCTATCTATTCGCGGCATAGCTAAATAATTTCTCAAATAAAAAAAATCAAAAATTAAGGGTTAGATAGAGATAGGCTGGTAACATATTGGTACAAAATGGCGACCTAGTGAAATAAAAATATTATAAAAGATTATTTATCCAGTTTACCCCATTTTTTTATAAAAATTAAAGTTTCAAGAGGAATCAACAGGTAAAATTTTGGTACGAATCCAAAATGGCGAAACAAAATTGCGGCTTGATAAAATATTTAAAAATTTAACTTGAAAAATTATTTAATAGATTGATTTCAAATTTTGTGCGAGAATTAATTGTGGTATAGAGCTAAACTGCTAAAATTGTGGCAATAATTAAATATGATTGAACAAAATGGCGGCCAAATAATTTTTTTTTTTTTGAAAAAATCAGCCTACTAGGTTTTGCATATCGTTTTAGCGTTCCTAGATGCCAAAAATATTTTTTCTCAATTTCGTCGGTGTGTCAGTTTGCGGCGTAGAGTAAAAATTACTTACCCGATTGACATCAAATTTTGGTCGATAATAATTAAAGTTTATATGAGGATGACTTGGTAATATTTAATATGACGGCCTAGTGAAATGTTAAAAAAACATTATTACTAAAAAAGTAATTATACAATTTAACTCAAATTTTGCACAAAAATCAAGTGTTTCATAAGAATGAACTGGTAACATTTTGGTACGAATTGAAGGTAGCAAAAACCAAATGGCGGCCTAAAAAAATGTTTAAAAAATCAACAGTTCCCAAAAACGTTAAATTAAATAAAAAATGTATACCCTCCTAATGCGTTACTAGTCTGCTACGAACTTCAAAATGATTTAAACCGCCTAGAGAAGTATTGTTCATGAAAATGGGCTATATTTTAACTTGTCAAATTGTTACTCGGAATCAAAATCGAATAAATCATATTTATCAAATAGAAGGTTCGACTTTAACGACTTTGGCGTTATTTTTGAACCCAAACAACTTTTCGACCTTCACGTTGAATCGGTTGTTAATTCTACTATCAAAATGTTGGAATGTATTCTTAGAAAGTGTTGATCTTTTAGCATTGTTAAACTTGTCATTTTCTTATTCAATTCTTCTGTCTTAAGGTAAATAACGTTGCTGCTATTGTTTGGAACACAAGGCAAAGCACATATAGAACAGGTTGGAAAGAAAACATTCAAAACAAGTGTTTTATTGTCTATTTTTTAAACACTTCCAATATAACCGAGGCTTGAAAACGTTTTCGTATTGTATTTGGCATACTGAAGGATCATGACCGATATGGCTTTTTGAGTAAAATTTTTAATAACATAATTTATTTCACTGAAAAATGTGGGACTTATAGCGTTTTTTTTTGTGAACCATTTTATTTAGAATAATTTATAAATATATGGTATGATTATAGTTTTTCAAGATCATTTCTGTTATATTTAGTGCTAAAATACCTATTAAAATATTTATAACTTTTTTAAAAGTTTTAATTATATGTAAATATTACATCAGTACCTACCTCAGTTGGAGTTAAGGAAGCCGAAGTTAGTGAAGAACCATCAATAGTAGAATCAGCGAGTAAAGCTACTTGCACTACTTCAACATTAAAATGTTTTTCAAGTTCCCAGTCTACTACTTCTTTTGTCTGTAAAAAATAAATTTGGTTTTACGTTATTTGTCATTAATTCAATGCTTGATTAATTTAAAATTTCAAAATAAATCTATCGAGCACCTATAGGTAGCATCAATTAACCTAAGGGGATTTTCATAGTTAATCAGGGCCGGTTTTAAAACTTGAGGGTCCTAAGCGGCAAGTTTTGATGGGCCTCCTGCTACATGTAGACATTTTCTAAAGTTTAAATGTTTAGTAAATTAGAGACGCATTTTCTCAGAAATATTTAAATATTTCATCTAATGATTTTCCGCGGATAGAAGTAACAAAAGGACAAAATGACTAAAATATATTTAAAAAAAAGTCAATGTTAAAAAAGCTCCTACATGTTAAGAAAATATGATTTACCTTGCTAGTTTTCAATTTTGTTATAAGGGGTGGATAGTTATTTTCCAGAGTAAACTAGCCTATTATTTCATTTTTTTTTGTAAAATATTATATGGAAAAATACTTTTAATAACAGAAACTTTTATTAAGAGGGGCATTTCTTGAAAAATTATATTTTCAGCTCATACCCTCCATCTGCGGGCATACTGTGTAAGTATTATGGCTTAACTGTTAATTAACATTAAATAACAAAATAAACAAATTTCAATTACAAAATATTAATTTTGTAATTGGAATTAGAAAAGAAATTAGGAAACACTAGAGGTCAAAAGGTTTAAACAATGAAGATTTTATATATTGCAAGGAAATTGGGAATGATAATATGTTTTTTGAAAAAAAAAATAACAGCTTTAAATGTCAAGAAGACAGCTGGCAGCTGGGCGCAGTTTCGAACCTTTTTTTTTTGGAAGAGGTGGAGTGGAGCCGAGTAATACATAATTTTAAAGGCCTTTTTATTCTTAATTCAACCCTTGATATTGAAAGCATTTGAATCAGCAGTTCTCACATGATGACCAATAACAATTTTAAATTTGATTTTCTGATACGTGGTTTCGTGCTGCAATTTTTTCCACTAAGTGCAACAATTAATTGTCATTGCTTTGGTTTTGCGTGATTATGACACAAAAGATGACAGCAAATGATGAGAACCTTTTCCCTGAATGGAAAAGTCAACACTCAAAATTGTAGAGATTGGAGTGATGAAAACCTCCGTGCGTTTCTCATACATACCCAGTTTCCTCAAAAAATAAATGCTTGGGCGGGTATTTCGGGTGACCATATTACAGACGTCATATTTTTGTAAGGAAATTTAAACGTCCCCACATATCCTCGAATGTTGCATATCATAACTCCACTTATTGATGATATTGTTGCTCAAAACCCACGTGAGTTCTGCTTTGGCATTACATTTTAACAGGATGGTGTCCCGCCACAATATTTTAGAGACACTAGAATAGGATAGCTGGATTGGTCGCCGAGGTCCGACAGAATGCCCATCTCGCACCTCATGGTTATTTTCCAAGGAGCTGTGTGAAATGTCAAGTTTTTAAAATGGCTCAAGATTCTCTGGACAAACTGCCTGAACGTATCATCGATGTGTTTGCAGGAATAAACCCTGAAACCCTCCATAATTGGAGGGAAGAATTATCTCAGAGAATGTTCATTTGTCAAGAGATTCAAGGCGGATGTAAATGAAATCTTTTGAAATTTGAAAATTTGACGTTTTTCTTTTTCTACTTGTTTCATTTTTTTAAATATTCATTTTATTACTTTTTATTAATTGTTATACTGTTTTTATAAAATATTTACCGTTTCATTTTCATGCCTCACTTAGTATGGAGTATTGAAATTGTAACCTCAAAATATATTCCAAAGGTATAATAATGATTCCCTTACGAAACATTGTTATTGATCATCATTTGAAAACTGCTGAATCAAATGTTTTCAAAATCGGAGGTTGAATTAAGAATAAAAAGACCTTTAAAATGAGATATCACACCTCGACCCACCTTGTTTTCGTTTTATACATTTGTACACATACATTCAAGAAACAGTGATATTTGAAAATTATATTTGAAAACGCGATGTGCACTCTCTGAGTATGTTATACATTTTTTAAAACGGCATATTATGTGTGTTCGTGTACTCAATTAGAAGGATATCAGTCTTTTACCTTAAAGCTTAGGCCACAATAATCCGGCTGATATAGACCCGGACAAAAAACAATATATATAATAATATAATATATAATAAACCACCTTTGTCAACAAAAATGTTTTAATTTAGTGTTTGATAAGTTTTTCCAGGGCGAATATGGAACATATTTTTTAAAAAATGAGACCAAAATTATCATTTATCTCGACGCATTTTAGTTTTACAACCAGTTTCAAGAGCATATAAATAAATCTCTTAAGTAGTAGTAGAGAATAACTAATACTGTAGATCTGGTCTAATTATTTAATGATTAATAGTTTACTTACTGCTGCAGCAGCAAAGTATTGATAAAACCTAGCAAATCCCTCATTTAAAAAGATGTAGTCCCACCATTTACAGGTTACCAAATTTCCAAACCACATGTGAGTGAATTCGTGAGCTACTGTTAAAGCAACGCTTTTTTTGTAATTATTTGACGAATCTTCTTCGCTCCAAAGTACGTAAGTTTCTCGGTAACTAACTAGACCCCAATTTTCCATAGCTCCGGATGCAAAATCTGGAATTGCCAGTTGGTCCATTTTGGGCATATAAGATCCTGCCAATAATAAATATATTTTCAGTAAAATTGCAAATATGAATATGCAGAAATTATAATACAAACCTCTGACGCGTCAAAAAAACGCCAGAATATAAACAAATAAAGAATCCCAGTAATTTTAAATTAAAAAGAAATTTAAAGTACGGTATTTTTAATATTTTTTAGGAAATATACCGTATTTGATTCCTGTCATACTCTCTAGACTTCTCAGTACTGTTGTTCCAAATTCCACAGCCCATGTTCTATCAGGAGCTTCTTCAGGCCTGGAACAGACGCTATGCGATACTCCACTCTGAATAGTGTAACCCTCTGTACAAGTAAACGATGATATTGCAAATGCTACTAAATATGTTGACATAATAGTTGTCTCCTCGAAGCTCGACTTTGTGTAGGTGCTGAAAATATATAAATTGTACGAACATTATTTTTATCTGTTAAAGAAAGATAAATGCTTAGTTTCTTTTTAAACTGGGACTAGAAATTGATATTGCTTAAATAAATATGGTATTACAATAAGCAATACATTATTAATTTTAATATATTTCTATATTAAAAAAATAAGCAGGCGTTACCATCGCATTATTTAGTATCATATCTAAACCTTTGCCATAGGGTGTATATACTTTTTACTTAGAAATATTCGCTCTTACAAGACGGGTGCTAAATGTACTGTCTTTTTAAATATAGCTTACAGCGTAAAAGAACCTGGTATATCACACTTTTTTTTTAATTGTATATCTCTAATTTAGCACAGCTTTAAAATCTCCATTACAAGATTTATTAAACGTCGTTATACCTTTATATAATTGTAGGGTTTTCGAAATCTTATTTTTTAGTTTTCCAGTAAATAGAACTTTACTAATAATGAAAATGGTGTTTTTAAAAAAATATTTTAAAAGCCAAATTGGAAATGGTTTGGTGTCAGAGAAAAATCGTTTCATTCGCAAACTGATAAACCTAGGATTTAAAAATATTTGGATAAATACGGGGTCAGCAAAATTTGGAGTGTAAATATAAACGTTAGAAATAAAAACAACAAAGATACAATTTAAAATAATTATTTAGAACTTCCCTCGAGACGTGTTGAAAAGTAAAACACCTATATTTAGTAACTTTAAATAGGCTAGTAGTAAAAAGTATATTTACAAAAACATTTTGTCGTCCACAAAATGTGATATTATAAATTTGAAAAATTATAGTTGTTTTTCCATATCTTCTACTGATAAAATATGTGTCAAAAATTTGATAAGAAATATGCATTTTCTCTATTTGTAAACTTTCATCTTTTCACTATTTTTTTTTGTTTAAAAGTTTAAAAAAAATGAATTAGAGTTGGCTGGTCCGCTTACTCGTGGTGAAATCGTTGAATTCACACGACTTAACTACAGTTGCCGTAACAGTGGGTTATGTGTTTACAACTAAAACTGTTTTGATTGTTTGAACATTATCACCCGTATTCACAAAAGAGGTTTAAATTTAGATCAGGTCTAACTTGACAGTTACAGGTTTAATATGATATTTTCAACAGTTGCACCTTTGAATAAATAGACACTAGGAAAGAGCCCCATGCATTATTTTAAATTAGCAAGCTTTTGACGGAACTACGTCATTTTTGAACCTTATTTTTCTGATGTTTACGTTTTGCTTTGTTGACTTGTGTTGTCAAACCGTCGTCTTTGCAAATTTAAGCAGTTTATAAATAATACACACATCGAATTAAAATGAAAGTTGATTTAATAATTTGTGTTGTGTGTTATAAAACATAACAAATACATTTGTGGTCGTTTGCAATATCATGGATACAAAAAATGGTCAGTTCTGTGGCGTGCAGTCGTACCTGTATTAAAAGTAGAAGGAAGAAAGGAATTTCGTTTCACCGGTATTTGCATTTGTATTTTCGTAAGTAAAGAAATTAACTAGACACTTTTAAATCCGATTTAAAGGCAAAAATAATTGTTATTATAATGAAAATCATAATTCATTATAATAACAAAAAGTTAGGTTAGGAACCAAGTGGTATTTAAAAAACACAGTAGCGTAACACTTCCTGTAATATTTTGTTAGGTCAAAACATTTAAATTACTTTAAGTATGTTTTAAAACGGATGAAAAAAAATTGGAGTATGAATTTCTAGGAATAACTTTATGGGACAAAATAAGTTTTAATATCTAACATTATATTCTCCTTTTTTGGGTCTGATACTGTGCTGAAGTTGAAACGCTTTGATTATATTTCTCAACAAATGTTATTTGTTTAACAGGCAGTAAAGGCAAACAAAAAAATATGAAACCCTGTTTTGGAGATTTTAATTCATATTTTAGACTTTTTTTTGGAAAAATAAAATATACCTATACCTATAGGTACATACTTTTTTTTTATTTCTATAAACATTTGAGATATTTTATTTTTTCCAATAATATAGTATTTTTCTTGTATTTAATAATTTTTTTATTTATTGCAGGGAACCAAAATCTAACCCTAAGTAGCCCAAATATCTATGCTTTCATGAGCTATTCTTAGTGTAATATATTTTTTAAGTCTAACCCAAAATTAATTTAAGTCAATAAAAAAACTAACCTAATCTAACCTTACATCATTTAAGATATCCCAAAAATACTAACAAGAAAAATTAGGATTCTGTAAGCGTAAACGAACTTAACCAAACCTCACCTAATACTAGGTATATATATATATATATATATATATATATATATATATATATATATATATATAATATAATATAATATAATCAAACTGTTTCCCCTTCAGCAGAGTATCAGTCCCAAAAAAAAAGCAGAATATAATGTTAGATATTAAAACTTATTTCGTCCCATAAAATTGTTTCTAGAAACCCAAAACTCCAACTTTATTTCTTTCGTTTTAAAACATGCTTAAGATAATTTAAATGTTTTGACGTAACAAATATTACATGAAGTGTTATGCTGCTGTGTTTTTCATATACCAGTTGGTTCCTAACCTAATTTTTTTTATATATATTTTAATTATAATAACAATTATTTTTGCCTTTAACTCGGGTTTAAAAGTGTCTAGTTAACTTTTTACTTACGAAAATACAAATGCACATACCATTGGAACGAAATTCCTTTCTTGCTTGTACTTTTAATACGGGTTTAAATTGGATAAACCATCGCCAAGTAATCGATGAGTCGGTTAATGTCATGATCCGATTGATCATTAAAAATGTAAGATTGGCCACAAAAATATTCTATATAATATATAAAGTGCACAAAAAACACGTAAACGCAAGTAGTAAAATAAAGAAATTGAAAAATTTTCTATGATAACCTAGTTAACAAGAAATGAGATAAAAAGCCATTTAAATATTTTTATACGAGGTGTAGTTTGTAGGTAATTTAGTGGCCAATAAATAAGTAGATAATTTCAAATTGAGACATTTATTACATATACACTAATTTTCCCAAAAACTATGTCTACTACACGGTAAAAAAAATGGTGCCGATCCACTTAGTGCCTCTGCGCTGCCGCTTTCCGGCATCAGACCATCTGCTAACATGATACTGATCCACTTATGTAACAAAACATCCATAATAAACAGTACCAAAAACAATTACGTTGATAAAGTTTATCAAACTTTAATTTTGAATGTTTTTGCGAATGACAATGATTGCCAACATTAAACACAAAATCAAGAAAAATTCCATGTTAAAAATAGCTACAGATACAATTTAATTTATTTGATTTTTGAGTAATATAACGTTATGAATTGGAAAATATGTGTAATATTTGATATTTTAATTGTGTATTAAATCGCTTTCTTATAAAAATTACTAAAGGACACAGAAAAAAAGATGAAAAACTGTGTGCATAAGATTCTGAGCCTTAAGGGCGTATATCTCGGAAACGAAACGTTACCGAAAAAATGGACTGGGTAAATGTTGGAGGACAGATAAAAGGTTTACTGTTTACTTAATATATTGAAACCTTCAGGAAACGTTATGCTACCGTCTGTTAGTGTAATTTTTCCTGACGCGGATTTATATTCCAGCAAGACAACTATTCATTTCATACAGTGGGTGTAGTTGGGCAGTGGTTTAAAAATAAGCCCAGACATCAATATAATGGAAAGGTTGTGGGGAATAATTGTAAAGAAATTATAACATACACATCTTCGACCACACAATGCTACCGATTTATGGGAAGCTATTTATGCGGTTTGGGAAGAATTCGCAAAAAAAACCAAGACATAATTGAGTCTCTAAAAATCAATTCCCCGAAAACCAAAAGAAGTTCTCCGGAGAAATGACAAAATATTAAATTTTATTCTGGTTGATTTAAGTTCTAATATAGATTTTTTATTTTCAAAATTCTGCACTTTTTTCCAGGTTTCCTAAATCCAATTTTTTTCCTGTATACTTATAACAAGTAGATAGGTTGACATTTATTTTCTATACTGAATTTGTTTTATTTTTTTTTTGAGAGCGTGTAAAATTATAGGCAGGTTTACACAGCCAAACATGTGTTTTACTTTTTATTGCAGAACAGTGTACCTTTGATAATATTTAAATTTCGGGGCAGCACTGATTGTGTATCTGTATCTATTCACTTCAGAAGCAGTCGCATTATTATTATATATATTTAACTTCAATATGTCGTATTTTGCGAACTAAATAATAAAATATTTACCTAGTGAAAATAAAAGTGAGATGGCACATCTTGCAAAGGGGAACAATTATAACCGTTTCCTATGTTATTATATACTTACCCATCTAAAGCAGTACTGTTAGCTATCCGGGTATTACCTAACGCATTTAATCCTCTTGGATAAGTAAGACTAACCCCAAAAGTAGCTTTAAAATGTGGTTCGTCAAAGTTAGGAAATGCATGTCTTGAGTGAACTGGTTCGAATTTCGACAAAACTAAGTAAGATGTTTGATTGTTTTCGTCCTCGTAAGTGCTAATATAAAATCCTACCATGCTGTCCCTTGCAAAAATGCCATAATATCTGAAAAAGAAGACAATTTATTAATTAATCCTAATAGGTGTTGATACATTGGCTCCTAACTTAAATAAACAAAACAACAATAATTAATAAGCAAAATATTTGTAAAAGAACTTCTTTTTACACAATAATAGAATCACTGTTCAAAATTTCTGCGAACATTTAAAAAATGTCTTGTAATTCTGTAAAGCCTGACCCAGAGTGAGCGGATGCAAACAAAGATGATTTCTTCTATTAGCGGCGTATGGGAGCAAACCAGGAAAGAAGGTAGACTACCTGGAAATTTAACTTCCCTAGGACATATGAACATATAATAGCAAGTACGCAGCGGGTTTGAAAAATCCCCAATTTAAAAGATTCCTTTAACTGGTGGTGTATCAAAGACAAATGACCTAATACAGGTCATTGTACTATAAATAATTTAAGAAGTTAACCTCACTTCGCGTAGCCCATCTATAAACATTACGTATGACGTCCCACGTGTCGATATATTATACAGGGTGGCCCACAATATACGGTCTCTATCTTCTGAATGGTAATATACTACATATATACTTAAGTAAATATGCTTATCGGATAGGGTAACGATTTGTAATTATTTGGACATATACAGGATACTTCATAAAAAAAGTGACATAAAATTTCGTGATACCGAAAATT
This sequence comes from Kuschelorhynchus macadamiae, assembly GCA_030620095.1. Taxonomy (NCBI): domain Eukaryota; kingdom Metazoa; phylum Arthropoda; class Insecta; order Coleoptera; family Curculionidae; genus Kuschelorhynchus; species Kuschelorhynchus macadamiae. The sequence continues at coordinate 787,897 of JAUTXW010004716.1, forward strand.
ATCAAGTAAATAACTGAATAATAAATTGTAACTTAAAGATGGTTCTAGCAATGGAATCAGTATTATGACCTTAAATTATTTAGCTACTTAATATTATTCTGGGTGTACAAAAATCAGCAGAAAAATTATTGCCAAATTCAACTGTTATTAACTTCGTTATTTTAAATAAACTCAAGGATATCTTGGTGTGAACCAAGAGAAAATAAATTTAAATTACTATCAATCTATATTAGCGTTTCCTAAATTCTTAGTATGTAGTGATTTCATACATTAAATTATTTGTTTCATCATTACAGAGACTATATGTAATGACATAGTACGTAAAATTTAATTATATATGAATCTGTGTTAGGTTTGCCTATCTCTAACGCTTGTCGTTTTCCAAGAAAAAGAGGCTTTTTAACATTTGAAATACAAATTTTTGTTGTTATGGTTCAACAAGTAATTAATGTTTCCATTCTACGCAGTTTTTTCACGTAGGGTGTTCGTATTAATAATAATAATATAAGTGATTTAATAGACCGTACGTATCTCTTAATAAATTTGGCACGTTTTTTTAGACGTATCTTCTAGATGTCTAATTAATTTTTAATTGCACCGCTATTCGATCCGCATATTATTCGACTTCTGTTTAAAAATATATTACCCTTCAGCAGAGTCCGAGTTCTATGTGGTATTTGTATTTTTAATTTAATCTTAATTTACTTGCTTGTGTGTCACTAAAGTAACTAAGATTATTTCAAAAGTGAATAGAAGCTCGGGTTCTTTCATTTTGACGTTACGCAATATTATGCTTTTTATTAATTTTTTATTAGATCATTGTGTAAGGCGTAGCCAGCTCCTAGATGTGGAGAGGGCAATTATAATACGGACGCCAAAGTAAAACTACACTAAATTATTTTTTGCGAAGAGCAAAAATAAATATAAAATAAAAAAACATCTAGGGCAAAACAAACAACGGCTAAAAAAAAACGTCATTATGAATTTGTTTTGCGTTACTTGGAAATTTATGAATAATGTTTTTTTACACATGGTGGTGCCAAAGGGAAGGGGGGCACCAGGAGGCAAAAGAGTGGAAGATGCATTGGTTACATTAGATGAAGAAAAAGAACTACATACATCCCTCGTATTCGAACTAGTATTGTAATCGTGAAAAAATCATCCTCATAAGGTTTTTACAAATCTTCGCGATTTGAGGCTCTTATAAGACAAAAAACATGTTTTTTTCAATTCCGTTGGTCTCTCGATCTGTTTGGCTGTCGGTTTACTTACGAATTAGCTAAAAACTACAAACCCGTTTGTCTTCAAATATTGGTTAAAAAGGGAATGCCCTGGTAATATTTTGCTAAAATCTAATATCGTGGAAAAAAATGACAGCCTAATGAAGTGTTAAAAACATTACTACTAAAAAACTACTTATCCAATTTACCTGAAATTTGCACAAAAATCAAGTATTACGCAGGAATCAACTGGTGATTTTGATACGAATTCAAATGGTGGAAGAAAATAGTGGCTGAATAAAATTTTTAAAAAATCAACCTGAGAAAAACACTTATTTGATTGATTTCAATTTTTATGCTATAATTAAGTGCGATGTAGATATGAACTGGTAAAATTGTGGTAAAAATTCAAGATGGCAGAACAAAATAGCGGCCAAATTAAATTGTTGTAATCGTGAAAACAATCCCACGTCAAGGTTTACTATCTCCACGTTTTAGCGTTTCTAAAATTTAAAAAACAGGTTCCGAAAGTTTGTCTGTCTGTCAGTTTGCAACAAAAAAAAGTTACCTAACCGGTCGACTTCTAATTTTCGTCAAAAAAGAACGGTTTTATGGGGATAACCTGGTAACATTTTAGTAAATATCCAATATGGCGGAACAAAATGACTGTCTGGTAAAACGTTAAAAAAAATATTACTGAAAAACTAATCCAATTTACTTAAAATCTTGCACAAAAGTGTTATATAGAAATAAATAAATAATAGGTAGAAAATGGTAAAAATAGTAAAATATTGATAAGAATCCAATATAGTGAAAAAAAATGCGGCCAATAACAATTTTTGAAAAGACAGTATATGTACGTGTTACTAAATGACTCTGTGCGGAGCTAAATTGGGCCACACTTCACTATTCCTAATAAAAGGAAGGATTCATAACAAAGGTTCCGGTTAAAGGAAATTTGCCGATTTTTTTTTATATTCCGATTTATATGAGGGTAATTTTAAGATGATTACCTTTTTAAAAGTTAGTCACGCTCTCTTTTAATATATGTTACCTACTAAATACACTTATCTCACAATTTTCCATATCTTTTCGAAGTATGAAAAACCGGCTTAAGCTGCCGGTTTTTCATACATACAACTTTACAAACCCTGACTGTTTAATTTATATAAGACAAACAAAATGCTAATTCGTATGTTAAGCGCAGGCTGGGAAATTGTTATCCATCTGACGGCAATTAGATGCTGGTTTTTATCTACTCAAGTAATAGTTGTAGAAGTGAGTGAAAATTATGATGTGGTACTAAAGTATAAGAATACTCAAATTACCCAAATTATGTTTATATTAACTATATCGTAGACTCGGAGCAACATTCGTCGGTCACTCTTTTGACCCCCGATCCATATCCCAGCCGCAACCTGTCAATTGTCGGATTGCAGTGTAGCCTTGCAAGTCGGTACCTGCAACTTCCTCTATTCATCCCAGGAGATATCCGACCTAATCTGACCTCAAACGAACGTGAATGGAAAGGACCATGATGTGGGTACATTTTACATTTGCCGATGTGGATTTCTGTCTCTAAATTTGACCCCACTCCAACTCATCCTGCAAGGGATGTTCTCCATCAGTTCAGATAAACCTATTTTCTATATTTAGTAAAAATTACTGAATATCACAAAGTTTATTGTTTTTTAAAATAGTAATAATAATACTCGAAATAAAGGCAAGAATCAAAGAAAATACCTGATTCTAGCATACCATTAATATGAAGCCGCATAGTTTTTACTCCAAATTATATTTTCGTTTTATATAATAGATGAGTTCCTGTAAATACATAGGATTTTATTTTGGATGTTTGAAAAAAAACGTTATAAACCCCCTCCCCAATAATTGTCATATGTGTGAATACTAAATTAACCGTTTTTTTTACCAAAACTTCCAACGAGTGATATCATTGTCCAAATTTTTAACAATCGGCCTAAATTGCAAGCAAAATAACTATAATTCCTGCAGTTTGCGAGAAACATTTGGTTGCTTAGGATAGTTTACATCCTCAGTTGATAGTTTAGCTTTTAATGAGTGGGTACCCAAAAGTTCAACATTTTCTGCTAGTGGAATTTTACCGAAAAATGATAATGTTCATTTAATCACTGCATTACTGCTATGGATATGGTGATTCTTAAAAAGTGCGTGTGCTGTTGGATTGTGGTTCTGAGCTTCATTTTGTTTCTCACCACTATGTAAGACTTTCAGAAATATCCCCTTATGATATGGCTTTGATATAAAATCGGTAGTTATTACACAAATATGTGTCAACTTGTCTAATACTCTATTTACTATGGCTATTTATCTACATATTCCCATTTATTGTATTGTATAATATACCTGCTTCCGTTGATTTATTGGTAGTGGGTGTTCTGTTCCCCTATATTGTGTATGATGATGGGTTTTGTAAATGTTAGTTTCTTTGAACCATAATACTTATTTTGATGAGACCAACTGCTTCTTATTATACCGTTTTCCAATTTTTCCTTTGTCATCCTGCCACACGTTAAAGTATTATATAGTATTTTAGTCCGTCTTCAGCTCCTGACTATGAATATCTGTGGGATGCAGTGAAGTCTGTGAATATAGAGCAATTTTTTCCTTTTAAAACGCTAAATACGGTATTTGTTAAAAAAAAAAGAATTCTTAACTGCAGGCTGTTTCTTCTTGCTCCCGTTGGAACGCTGGCATATACCCATAACAGTGTTCAAAGCTGCGTAAATGTTCCGGGTTAGTGATCCTAGAAAGTTTGGTTTTAATCAACAATAGGTAATTATGCAGTACAGCAGGACTTTTGAACGATTTGTATACCTAGTAGCTTTTGAGGCGCTGATCATTAATCCGAAGTCACATTTCATGTCCGAAATATTCGCCATCAGAGTTTACAATGTTATAATGCAGTTTTCGGCTCTCGTAGAGATTCTTTATTTTTAATTTTCTCAATATTTTTGGATTCACTGTCACAATAAATACATTTCGGCAAAAAAATTACGCATGGACCACTTGTTTGCGAAAGAAAGTAAGTTTTAACTTTTTAAGGCACTATATGGTTATAAGGGTCTACTATTACTTTAATTATAATAAAATTGCATGCAGAATATACAATTAGAGTACATTATTATATAATATATTGTTTTTAGTTTTAAGTTTTTAAGGAACTAATGTTAAATTGTATCAACAAAATATGTTGATGTTATTCATCTAAGAAATTCTTAAAAAGAAAATTAACTGACATTTGTCATTTCATGATTAATAGGCCATTTCTTCGTATTCAAGAAGCAATATTGCTAAATTTTATTTCATTTTATCAGGGAATTATTCATTACTGTTTATTAGGGTTTTTAATAATATTTTGTTGTCTAATTGGAACGCTGTCATTAGGCGCACAAGGTGAAACAGTAAAAGGTTGGCCCCACGTTAGGCGCCGAAAACATTAAAGGTATAATATAAAAACCCGATCAGAACAAAGGTTGCTACCAGAGCACACAAAAATGGTATAGCAAGATACTAGGTGAAAAGGTACCGGGTTAGCACCAGGTTAGGCACCGAAGGAATCATCATTAAAGTCATAACATAAAAAACGGTACAGCTCAATCACTGGCAATGTAGAGTTAAGTTTAAAATATTTACATCATAAATCAAGAAATGTAAGGCAATTTGGCAACACTGAAAGTGTCTTTTTATTTCTAATACCATATTAGGAAGTTTTTGTTTATTTTTCATCAGTTTTTATTTATTTTTCTGGGTCAAAAGTGCTTCATCCGCCAATTTTATTTTTTAAATCCGTACTATAAGACAAATCGGAAATACTTACTCTCAATAAGAACCCAGTTTTCAACCAGTTAGGTGAATCTGTCCTTCAATTCCATAGATCAGTCCATAAAACTGTTTAAAAGCAGTAATAAATAACAAAAGGTGACCGGCAATCAATGATCAGAAATATCCGTCTGCCAACCTGCATTGACATTATAATAAACCTGGTACCAAAAACTCGATTCTAGAGACTCGAGAATATACCTGATCATCGCTTGCCAGTACCTTTTAAATATTTATTTTGGTTGTAATTTTATTGACAAATATAGTCTTAGTGTCTGTCCTTCACTTCCATAGATCAGTCCATAAAACTGTTTAAAAGCAGTAATAAATAACAAAAGGTTACCGGCAATCAATGATCAGAAATATCCGTGTGCCAACCTGCATTGTCATTATAATAAACCTGTTACCAAACACTCGATTCTAGAGGCTCGAGAATATACCTGATCATCGCTTGCCAGTATTTTTTAAATATTTATTTTGGTTCTAATTTTATTGACAAATATAGCCTTAGTGATAGTTTTATTGACAATCCTGGTGCTAACCTAACGGGACAGATCTACCTCACAGGTCAAAAGCTGTATTATAAACTGAGTTATAAACTTTAATGGCGAATACTTCGGAAATGAAACGTAGCCAAAACAATGTGATTTCGGGTTCGTGATTAGCGCACCAAAATCTACTAGTATACCAAAATTCGTTTAAATCGGCCAAGTGACGCTATACTGCTTAATAACTAACAATACTATGAGTGGGTATGATCGTATGGTGTCTCCTATGTATGAAGTACTACTGCGCCCAAATACTAGAACAAAGAAATTTACTTTAATTTGCTATACTATTAGGTAACATAGGTCAAGTTGCAGGTTTTGATTTGTTGTCGTGAACTAGTCAGCTAACAATTTTCATAAATATTTGCTAGACGAAAAACGACAATGCCAGCATTAACTGCAAAAAAAACTATAGCCCACAATAGATTCTGCAACAACGTAAGGGATATTGCTGCAGAATTGAGAGTAAACGAGAATAAAATTATGAGAAAAAAATTGAAGAAAATGAGAAATTAAGAAAAATCTAGGATACTGAGATTGTCAACATTCTAAGAGAATATCATTTCAAGACAGCCTTAAAGGCGAAAGAGGAAACCAATTTCCAGAGATCTTTCAGAACAGGAATACTACGATGTGCAGCTAACTATTTCAACTGACGAAAACAGTAGTAGCATTTTCTCAGCCAAAATAATTTATGGGAAAGAGTAATATTTACTGACGAAAAAAATTTCAGGCGTATAATAATGGCAGAATTCGTGTTTATCGATCTAGAAACGTGATATATGCCGAGAGATACACTCAGCTATACCAATAATCAAAGTGAATGTTTTCTATTAATATTTGGGGATGGATTAGTCTAGGGGCCCAAGCGTTTTACAATTTGTTCAGAGAAGACTGTATTCTGCTGTTTATCGAGATATTCTTCGTAGAGTCAAGCAACGTTGTATTCTCGGGTGAATTCTTGAACAATTCTTGCCTTGTGGAATAGTGCATTATCGTGGTGAAATATGTATTAATCTTCATATATTATTCCAACTCCAACCGATGGTACCAATCATCAAAAAATCAAAAAAATATTTTGACAGCTGCCAAAAAAATTGTTTTGTCACCGTAACTTGAACTGCTTAAAATTAAATATGGTTTTAATCCCTCTGTATAAATTTTGAGTTTCTTAAAATTTTTAAAGACGATCTTCGTAGCATCATCTAACTTCTAGAGGCGTAATTTACTTAAAAAAAATTAACATCTATAAAAAAACGTTCTTTTTCCCGTAACTTCTAAAGTACTTGAATTTTTTAAATACGGTTTTCCAGTTCTATATAAACTATATAACTTTTAGTGGCTTATTTTATTAGAATAATATTTTTTTCCCGTAACTTGTAAACTACTTAAAGTTGTTAAATATGGTTTTTACAGTTCCATGTAACTTTTAGTGACGTAATTTATTAAAAAAATATTTTTCTCCCGGGGACATTTGAATTTATTAAAATTTTTAAATACGATTTTCATAATTACATGTAACTTTTAGTTGCGTAATTTATTTAAAAAAAGTATTTTGGCATGGGTCCAAAAACTGTCTAAACTACTTAAAATTTTTAAATGCACTTTTCACAGTTTAATGTAACTTTTAGTGGCGTAATTTATTCCAAAAAAATATTTTGACATCTGCCAAAAAACTGTTTCTTCCCTGTAACTTTTGAACTGCTAAAACTTTTTAAACACGGTTTTCATAGTTCCATGTAACTTTGAGTGACGTAAATTTTACTTAAAAAAATATTTTGACAGCTGCCAAAAAAAAAATTTTGTCAAAAAAACTTTTTGTTTCAGGACTATTTAACTGCGTAGTATTTTTAAATAAAATTTTCACCGTTTTATGCAACTTTTAATAGCGTAAATTATTTTAGAAAAATATTTTAACTGGTGTCGAAAATATAAATATTGAATAATATCGAGAGTTTACATTTAAACATAGCCGTATGGTTATGGTCTACAAAAAATATAAAAAAGTGACAACCTGACATATAGCTTGTTTTAATATAGACTTGGGATTTTGTTGAAGCGCTACCAGGCACTTTCTTTAGAGCAGACCTAACCTAATCCACATTTTTATTAATTACAAGTTTTGTTAAAAATGTCATCTTCCTGAACGGGAATTCGAACGCACTTGGGTCGCATCCAAAGCCGAGTTTCCTACCACCGAGCCAGAAAGCAAATGTTGAATATTTTACAAAAGTTGTTACTAGAATATTAAATAAATTTCGAAAGCCAGTGCTTAAACGTGTTATACAAAACCTGTCAAACGGTTAATTTTATCGAAACAGATGTAAAGTACATTTTTTAAAGATGTATGTCCAAAGTGTTATTTAAAAATTAAGTTTTCAGCTTTTTAAAGTAATGGATACCTGTTAAAATTTTGGCACAACGAGTTATGTCCGTTCGTGACTTCCTGGACAACGTAAAATTTTTACCGTATAGTTTGGTTTTGGTATTTTATGAGTTGTATATCATTAAATTATACATATTAGTTCAAAAGTAAAAGGCGAAGAGCTAAATTGCTGGGTAAGGGCACGTTAGGATTTTTTTCTATGAAAAACTATAATTATTTTGATTTTCCCTGTGCGCAAGAGTACGCCATGTAGTAGCTGGACTCCTTGTAGATTATATATCTGAAAAGGTAGACTATATAGAAAGATGCTTCCAATGATTACAGAAAGCCGCTAACCAAAAACAGATTACGAAAATATTATCCTATTAACATTCTGTCATAAGAACTTAATAGAGTTTAGTCTCCATTGTACCTAAAGATTTTTCCTAAAGCTACACATGTCAGCTATAAAAATATATGTCTTTTAAGTCTTGTAAGACAAGCAATAATAATAAATAATTTATCAGATTATAATTGTTAAGGTATCAAGGGTAGTCGGACATTTAATAGAATTGCATATACTATTATTAGTTTTAGAAATTAGTCTCTTTTTTAGTTAAGTTAGACTTGTAATCATTTTAAAACTATACTTACTTGATGTATAAACTGTAGTGGGTGCCAACAGTTAAATTCTCACCTATTGTAATGGTATAAATTTCGGTTGTAGTATCATATGTCGTATTTGAAATTGGTAATTGTTGCGATACTGAGGAACTTAGCACAACATCCGTAATATTTACCCGATGATGCAGTTTTATTTCTGAAGTATTATTGTTTACTGTGAAACTTATTGTCACCTCACCTGAAAAAAATGGCAATTATTTGCTGCCTTTTAAAATATAAACCACATATTTTGAAGGAATCCTCTTTTGATATCTTCGTTACAACATTATAGAAATGTAAAATAGAATAAGGCTGGACTGGCTACTGATTTAAAGTGAAATGGCCTGTAAAACCGTTTAAGTTAACCTAAATTACCTTCGTAAGTATCGTTCTGTCCCATGAAAACTCCTTCTGGTACAAATAAATCAATAACATATCTAGATGGTATTACGGTTTCTGGTAATCTGTAATCTTGAGAATGAACAAATGATAAAAAGGTTAAGAATAAGGCTATTAAGAAATATGGCATCTCCATTGGAATTCTTTAGGCAATAAAACCTAAAATAAAAAATATATGATTTCCATTAATGAAATAGTATTTATATTCAAATAATGCACAGTATAAAGAAAAAGTGCTAATGACACTATCGTTTATGGAGCAGAAAATTGAGTTGAAATTATCAATTATTATCAAATTTAAAGTATAGGTAAAGATCTAGATAAAGAAGATACATATCAAAATAACAAGAATGTATTTTGTATGTCTACAAAATATATTTATAATATATTTCTAGAAGATACCGCATGCTTTTATATTTTTAAAGAGCTCTGTTGATTACAAACTATCGAATATACAACGTGTAATATTATGTTAAAGACTTATCGGTGCAAGAAAATTTCTTTGGTCGTCAGTAATAGTTGGAACAGAAATTATTAATAATATAGATAAAAATTAAATCTCAGATCTGCTACATATGCACAAGGTCTATCCTATTGCCAGTATAAGGAGTAAGGTTGTGTCATTTCAAAGTGGTACTATTCCTGATGCACTACAGAGGCGCTGAATTTGAGACTTCTAATACATATAACTTTTAATATAACGAAATAACTTGTTTGTAGTACTTGCATTTTCTTTGTTGATGATTTCTTCACAACGTTACGACTAGTACATTATCTCAAGTCGTTATCAAGTGCAAATTAAAAGCTAATTTTAAGCTTTCTGTTTGACTAAGACTGTTAGTCTTAGCGAATTTTTTCTCAGTACGCATTTTTAATTATCAAGATTAATTTTTTTTATTCTCCTGGTAGATAACTTCTTCATCAAAATAATATATTTTCCGTGTCTTTTTATCTTCTAATTCTTTCTTACTTTATAGCTGCGATAATTTTTTAAGAAACGGGGAAATGATAATATTTGTGATTCAATGTTATCCATTAGTAGTTAGGAGAACACTAAAAAAGGTGTTAATCCAAAGAAAATAAAATATTGCTTAATGGTCCAAGTTTGGCTAAAAACTATAACTCAACTACTTGCGACTATGATTTAATTTTATCAAGAGGTAATACCACGAGTGCTTACAAATTACCGATAATTTTTTATCAATGCGTGTTTTCTTATAATTTTTTTGTGAAGAAAACACGCATGCGTAAAAAATTATCGGGTTAATTTTTAAGCAGGACCGGAATTTAGGGAAAATATTTTACGAATCAAAAACATAAACTTTATTAATTAAAAATAAAATAGTTACATATCAACTTTACAAATTAACATTCATTGTCGCAATTCATGTAAGAAACGTACAAAAATTAAATATAATTACATTATTTATATAAAAATTGGAACGAACACGTATTATGAACCAAAATAATATTTTTGAAATGTTAATTATTATTATTGATTGAATAATAAAAATTACAATTTTGGTAATTGCTAACCACACTTTTGTTTTGCGACGACGTTTATGTTGATAGGACCGCTGTTGGAGCTGCTTGTCATAGGAGCTGGAGGTATCTGCTGTTGAGGTGGCTCTTTTCTGTGTTCACTCATTTGTTCGATTATTTTTTGGTGGATCCATTTTTAAACAGCTTCATATCCTATTTGCATTTAAAGGAACCATTATTTTTATTAAGTTTTGTCCCGATTTTCCGCTTTTGGCAAACTTGGATACGGCAGTGGCCCTAAGTGAATGGTTGGCTTTTTGTAGTGTTGAGATCTGATTTCTGTCTTTGCTTCTTCGTTTAAGTTGAGATCTCATTTACTTTAACGGGACTGTTTTTAAACCAGTTACCGGAAGTTTTCCGAAACCTGAAGAAAGAAACAAGAAACCTGCGAAAAAAGTTGTTTCTGCTCTTGCGTGTTCTCCTACCCAAACCAGCACACAAGATACCAAATAATTTTTTTTTTGTAAACCTCCTAGAGTTAATTCTTCACAAGCTTCGATGAGTTTTTTCAATCCATTATAGGTCAAAAAACCGCCAATTCTTTACGCTTGCCGTCGATACCTTGTAATTTTTTTCTTTTGGCATTCCGCATATTTTAGGCTCAGCTTTTTAGGATTGACGCAATTTCGGATCTTCATATCTTGACAAAACGTGTGCTTTTTTTCATCGCAAAAAGACATAAAGTTCCTATAAATGATGTTTTTGGATTTTAGGGTGTTTTTTAGTTTGCTTGTTACTGATGAATGATTGATAATTACTTTGTTGCTTATTATGAAAAATTTACTTCTTCAACTAATTTGGCTAATAGTTTCCTAAATGAAAATATCTCAGCAATAAATATAACGGTATCTTAACAAAGTAAAATACTCATTGATTCAATTTAATTACAAAGAGTAGTCAAACATCAAAAGATCCATTATGAACGATGTTAAGATTTTTTAAATTTTATTAACTATTAGCTTTACTATCAAAGACAGATCATACTTTAAATTGACCAATATTAAATAAATTAACCCGTAAACATATCTTAGTTTATATTCTATTTAGTAAAAATGCAATGACAGGTGAGCATCCTCCCTCCTTCGAAGGGGATAGCCTGAATGTGCAATGCTTTTTTTAATCTAAATACAATTCGTTTAACTCAACTTTATGATCCAAATAAATCTGTTCTAACCCACTTAGGTGACCCAAATAAATTATACATGTTTAACCCAACTAGGTGATATTTTTAAATGCTAAAGTCACTAACTCAACCAAACCCGCCATTATATAAAAAAGAAGTATTCACTTTCTGACATTGATTTACATCCACCTAACGCATTTTAAAATTTGTAAAAGCCTACACTTTGTAATATTTCATTTCGAGAGTACATGTTAAAAACACAATAGCTTCAAACTATCAGAAACGTAGCTGTCTTCATTAATATTCAACTGTACAATCGTTAAATATACGTAAAAAAACACCCGGTGAGGCGCTCGTCGTTCAGAGTGTAGATGTGCGGGAAGTTGGGATATATTAAATAAAACCCATATATTTAAAGATAAAGTTTATTAATATATATTTGTTTTCTCATACCAAATATCTATTATATAATTGAAACAATACTATCTAATACGACGAATATATTTTAAACTTTTACTCTTGATTACATTTAATTCTAAGAATAAAAGTTTAGCTAAGGTCCAACCCCTACCTTTTTCTTTAAATTAACCAGATTTAGCAGTCAAAACTTGTTGAAACTTATCAAAAATTACATCATTGTTGATGTGTGTTATTTTCTTTGTTTGTAATAAATACAAACCATATAATTCCATGTTGACTTTCATATAAGCATAAAGTGAAAGATTATTTTTTAATAGTTTAATAATGTTTGGTTTAACACCTTCCAAGTATAATTTATTGTCAACTAAATTTTTTCTCGAAAAAAAGTCGCTTCTTTGGATTTGTGACTTAGTATATGAGAAAGAGAGGAGACACTTTCGTAACAGACCTCGCAGAACATTTAAACGACACACTATTGAAAATTATATAAAGTATTACAAACAACAATTTTTACTAGATATATTTCTAAATATTAAAAACTAAAATTTACGTACGTATCCATCTAAGGCCTTGTAGGTGAGAAAGGGGCCATGTATTAGAAAAGCGTGTACTCTAATGTTCTTGCTAAATTTTTAATGTTTATAGTAGAGTTTTTAATATCCCCTGGCTATAGTCATCATATGCTTATTCGTGTTTCTACCATAATAACTTCGCTGGAATCTTTCATAACTATAATAAACGGATGCAAAAAGCTTTATATCAAAGTTCACCGTCGATAAGAATGATGAAACAGAGAAATGGATGAAAAATGTTTCATTTCATCCATGGAAAGTCAGCTAAAACTACCTCTTCGTAGATATTGTAATATAGCTGCACTATATAAATTGGTGGTATCCAAGTACAGTATGTAGGAGAAAGGTTTGGAAGCATTGTAATTAGGTAAAATTTTATTATTCGAGAAAGCTTTTGTTATACTACATTGAGCGAGACCTCCGCAAATACCACATTTCAGGAAGTGTACCATGTCTAGATCTGTCAGTAGCTCTAGCTGAACGGATGTATGCTTAAGAGTCCTGTCACTCCGGGGCTCTCAAATACTACCATGCACCTAGACCAGATGTTGCTAGGCACACGTCTCTGAAATTCTCAAAAACATCTGCTAAAATTAATACGTCGGATTTTAAATAAATATCGGAATATTAAACTAGAGTTTCTCATTTAAATAAATCGTACACAATTTGCGCCCGCTTTAAATCTTCTCGTTTGATGGCTTGATGGAAATCATCGATAGATGGAAACTTAGTGTCTTCCAATTTTGCAAATGAAACGTAATGATATGGAAAAACGAACTTCTTTTAAATAATTAAATTAATCTTCCGGGAGGAAATATTTTCTCTTTTTGAATACTGAGATGAAATTAAATTTTGATTTAACTTATCTAAACTTGACCTTCCTTGTTTTGGAAGTTATTCACCAAAATATGTTTAGTAAACGATATGTATTTCTCCTTATACTTTTTCCTCTTCGAGGGCGAGTTCTTTAATGAAAAAAGTGAGCTGCACCCCCAAAGTTTCCTATTATGCGAACTTTCCCCAATTATGCAGATCTCTCTTCTGTTCATTACTAAGAGATATTGCCTTAATATATTTTAAAAACTAGTGGTAGATTGATTTACAATCATCTTCTACCCAGTTTGTAAATGTTTTGTGTGCGTGCTGCGCGCTGAAAGTTTTGAAGATTGAGCAAACATTATCGAAATTGCATTTAATATAATAAGTGCAAGAAAGAGGCATGTTTGTGTTTTTACAGTTTAGGAGTTTTCGGAATCCAACTCATTTTGTTCTGAATTAATGGTATCTAGGATTGTCTCGGAGTTGGGGTACACAGTAAAAACTACTTTTAATTTATATTCGAAACGTCTGAATTTAGGAATAATTTCGGGACCTCTTCACCATTTTTAGTGCTGTAGTAGTTGTAAGTTTAGCTAAAAAGTGAACACAATCATGCTTCTGATGAGCAATAAGTATTTCTTTAGAACTAAAGTAAACCAAACAAACATCACACAAGTACTTTTCTGCATCATGTAAAGATAATTGCTTTGACATCAATCGAGACATAGAGTTGCACAAATCTAAATGAAGAATTTGCTGGAGAATTCTCTATAACAAAATAGAACAATATAAAGGCAATTAAATAGCATTTAATCAAAAACATGCATATCTGTCCCCTCGTTCACAATTTGAAACTTTGTATTGAACGACTTGACCTCCGTTGTCTCTGATGTTTGCAAGAGGAAGGATCCGAATAATTCAATACTAACTTTAAGATGACCAAACCTTCTACAATTATCCCTCAAAATCTTTTAGGTGTTCTCCTCGAGAAACTGAACAAATTTCTTCAGGTTGGTGGGGTCGTGGCTTGAAGGAAGCCGGTGTGCCGCAATTCGAGTTTTAAACGATGTTT